>BROG01000174.1:277500-550000 GCA_030159075.1 Atrina japonica
CCAGACAGACAAAACACCATACGTAACTAAATATATATACAGCTTACAGCTAAACTCCAGGAAATATCAATTTAACATAAATCTTGTTATTAGTTGGATATTGAGGGAAAAAGCAACATGTTGAAAATCTTTGTATACATATATGTACCCTAAGCAAAGGTGGTTTGTACAGTAGCTATAGAGGCATATGGAAAATAATTTCTTTTTTTTAACATACAACATGTTACTGATTGACAAAATCAGTTTTCTATTCTATTCTGAATTTTCCCAGAAATATCCAGCAGTTGAAAAGTGGGACAAATAGTATATCTTTATGTTTTACCAAATTAGAATTAGACTTTACATATATGTACAATGACCAACCCCCTCCCCCGACCTCCACCATACCCTATGGAAACTAAATACAATGTACCCTGCACATGTATATATAATTCTTGTCAGACCTAAACAAAATCTGCCCTTGTGTCCAAAAATTATGACCATGTACATGTACATCTCTGAATACATCATGCTCTTTTCAACTTACATGTAACAACAGAATCCCAAATAGGGACTGAACCAGGTGTTCAGAAGGAGTTCCTTGAAGGAAATGTCAAGGGTTAGGTTTACTCATATTTCTATTGTATATACAGAACTAGCACATCCTCACAAAATCTAAGTGAAGAATTTTTATTTCTTATCTATATTTCATTTGTTCCCATTTAATCAAGCAGTTCTGTAATATCAAGGTAGACAGATCTATATCAATATAAAGAAAATGAAACAACAGCAGCACTAAATGATCCAATATTTGGCTTTTGATGAGGTTGACACCATTGATTTATCATCCCCGGGGAAGTGAATATCACTTTTTCTGAGGTTGATAAATGAAGGTGTCGACCAATATCAAAAGTCAACAGGTCAGTAACCTTAAATGATTACTTTATTTAAAAGTAGTGGGATGTGAAACAACGACAATCATGACGACATCATTCCTACAGAGGTGTCAATATCATCTGCACTTGATGAGTTACTGAATTGCTGTAACAACCTATGAAGCAGTTTTAAGGTCCATATCATAATGATTGAGCAAGAACAGAAAAGTATCAAACATGCCAATCAGCAACTTGAGAACAAGACGGGTCATGTAATAACTGATAATATTAATAGCCTAAGGATGTGTAAGTATTAACAGATACATGTAGAAATTAGTCTCCTGTTTCTTCTGACCATGATGATGAAAACCATGTGTTAGCATAACACAAAAATATCATACATATGTATCGTTAGCTGCCATACGTCTAAATACCTAAATACGAAGCAACATATAATTGCAAGAAAAAAGGTATCTACTTACGTATTATATCAAAATGGTTTTATTGGGGAAAACAGACAGAGGTAGATCTGGCAATTATAAATCATAATTTGAAAATGTTTTCAATCAAATGAATTATTTTTTTCTTAATCAAATAACTTTTATTTTTGGCTTTTTTTGTTTGCATTATATTTGTTCCTAAGTACATTTCTGTTTGCATTATTCGTTAATAATCTGAAAAAGATGTAATATGCTCCATGTAGTTACATGTATATGTTCATCTTTGACCCCAGGCATTTTTTTTTTTTTTTTTTGTGTAACAAAAGATGGTGTATTTGCAAATACAATAGAAATAAAATTTTCGAATAGTTTCAAATCTGATCAGTTTCAATTTTGTAGAGGGGATGAACTGGATCTTAAAATGAATATCACTTAAAGGTTTAACGTTTGGATGGAGGAGTCGGGAGGGGGTAGGGGGAGCAAATCATGACCAAGAACACACCCTCCATAATTCTATGGGATTTCTGATTATTTATGATAAATGAAGACCAAGAGTGATCTTATTTACAGTGCAAAACATTTCTATTGTCAAATCGTCAACTTATTTGTATCTAGATGAAACTTATGGCCAGGTAAGCCAATCAAATACAATAGTTACCTTTGTTGGATGAGTGCAATAACTAAATACCTTGTATATTTATACACACAATAATTTATACATGTGTCTTGGGATCTCTTTTAATCCTCCCGTTCCACTTACAGATAATACTGGGATATCATACCACGGTTATCAACTGCGGAGCATAAATTGTCTTGACTTGGATATGATATAGAAACCCATAGAAAATGGAGTACAGATGATGGTTGTACATTTTTGTAGCTAGATCGTGCTGCCACAGTTATGAAGCACAGTTATAATGTTGGATGTATATTATACATAAGACTATAAACCTGCCTAACAAGTTTGTTGTAAATAAATACAAATGCATTTTCTCATACACCAAGGCCAGCTCATATCTACATCATCACTGTAAATCGTTGAAGCTATTTGGCAAGTCTTTATTAACATACTGTATCTTGTCTGGGTTTCTCAGACAAAAAATATGGCTTCGGCAACATGTGCAAACACATATATTGATAATAAACTGAACAATGACAACTTCTTTAGTCATACTCCGAAATATTCACCTCACCAACCACCATCACCAAAAAGAAATATAGTATCCCTATTACGCTGGGGCAAGATAACTAACTCATAAATTTTCAACAAATGTGTACCGTAGTTCAATCTTACATCAATTAACAAGTAAGGGGAGGCGTGATTTTCTAGATGCTAGAAGTGTTTCTAAATTTATATCTATTGATCTTCCTTTCAATATTAAGTTTATTCTGTATTAATTATGGGAACCTCCACAGAAAGGATTTCAAAGACTTGCATATAAAGATATGGATTGACATTAAAATATAGGCTAAATTTGAAGCTTGACTGATCTAATTACTTACATGGTTTTTTTTCTAATAAAAAAGTCTTTCTTTTTTTTACTAAATAACTAAAGAGAGATATATACATTCTTAGAATTGTATACATTGCTTGAGAAACCCAGTTTGGCAATTATTCGTTTGCAAATGATTAATTCAACCTTAACTGTTGGTATGACACTAGGCCAGGCCTGACCTTATTTTCACAAAACGTATAGGAATTTAAGAATTACTATGCTTGTGTATAGCTCTTAATTGTTATTGTACATCAATGTAACAAGTAGTGAAAGTGAATTTTTTTTTTTTTTTTTTGGAAAACAGCTAATGCCCCTTTAAGGCTATTCGTGAATTATACCAAATCAATTAAGACATAAATGCTATAAATATTATTTAAACAATTAACTATATGATACATGTATGCCAGGGGTCCATAGTGTGCCCTGGCTCTCAAACAGTCATTTATTCAAGGCAATATGGCCACATTACCATTCAAATAAGTCTGTTTTCAGTTATGAGTCTGCAGGTAATGGTGTTATCTTCAGTAAGACCATCTCACATGTAATTACTGTATGTTTTCTTTGGTGTTTCTAGATGAGCTAATTATGCACTTATTATCAAGACAGCATAAAATCAAAGTTATGCAAATCGACAAGACAGGATATGAATGTTACACATGTGGACTTACATAATACCATTATTAATGAACAGTTGGGGGGACTTGAAGATCTGTATGTGGAACAGTAGACTAACATCAGGATATATCTATTCATCTCTTTATACAATGATTCAAGTTTAATTCTCAAATTTAAAAAAAAAAAAATGGAGGGCGACATACTCTTTTTTGGTCTGTCCATTTGACTGTTCTACTGTTTGCAGCATTTTGGTCTCAGGCATATAGCCCGAGGTTCTTTCACCAAACTTTGTATGAGTTGCTCTATATCGATGAAATCTACAATAGCTTTAATCACTGGCAACACACTGACTATATTTTTCAGAGTTATGGGAATTCATAATAATTCATGAATGACTTTGCTCATTGGTGAAAGGGGTGGGGGAAGAGAGAAGAGAAGATAGGGAGAGAGGATGCATTTCCATCCTGTTCACTCCCCAAAACCATATACGTCTGTAAAAACATTTTTTTCCTGTATTGAACACTGACATCGATGCCAATAATACAGTTTGTTCATCATTTTAATCTTACACCAGCATTTACTGACGCACAACAGAATGACAGACTTTTGTATGACTCTGTAATATACTGACACTTGCTGAAGAAGGTATTCCTTTTAGTGAATCAAGAAAAACAACATTAGGGCAGATGAAATGTATTAGATTTAATGAAAGACGTTTATTTTACCACACAATGCTGCAGACCGGCAAATTGCGATGCTCTCTGCACCAACATACTATTATAAGATATATGCTGTTGAGTGCACAATTCTTATTAACGGTCCCTGAAATTATTCCAAACAATTTCTGAAACTGATCCTGAACAAATGTACCTGACCACTCTCCAAAACTACCTAGCCAGTCCTTGAACTTTTTAAGAGTGTTCATGAAATGTAAAATGAGACATGAATTTAACACATTAGGAACAGTACCAGAATTCAGATACAAAATACAGAAAAAAATAACCTCATTATAAAACCCCTCGTTTCAAACACCACCTTGCTTTATGCCAGAATTTTTTAAAGTCCACTTTCCCAATTTCCCCAATTTTCCTCTTCATTTCATTTAAGGTTTCCCTCATCTTATCGCCAAACCCATTTATAATGCCAAATCTGGGCTGAACATGTGGTGGCAGCATAACAAGGTTTTACTGTATTCTTTTAAATCAGATTAAAGGATCCAATAAGGGAATTTAATTTTGTGCTGACGGAGAACAGAGGTTTACTTGAATAATTCTGGTTATAATTCATGAATATTAAATTTGTGTTTTATTCAACATTAACTCTGGTACATTTCTGATACATTGTTCAATACATGAACAGAGTAAAATCAGTCCTTGGAAAAGTCGATGTTCTAAATCTTTACTTGCAAAACCAAATACATTTGCATATTTTACTGAACAAGTTATATCAGTAACCTACTTAATGAACTATTTTCAAGGTCTTCCTGACTATATATTACTTCTACATGTATGTCTATCAAAATGTAATCTGGTCTTAAAATGCATAGGTATATTGTACATGTCTATTTTCATCACATGTGATGCAGCAAGATGCATGAAAAAAAGAAAACCAAAAAACAGGTACAGCACGTTTTTTGAACATCAAAGGAAAGTGCATTGCGTTCATTGTTTAAGAACTATAATGCAATTTATATCGGAATTTACATTTGTTTATTATATTATAAATCTAGAAATGAAAAAAGTTGGATATCTTGTAACAATTATTGCCTTTATGATCAGAAAAAAAAACATTTCTAAACTAATAAAATCCTTTTAACACAAAAAATAATAATTAAATTAGATAACTTTAAAATATTTCTTTTTGACTAAATATTAATTATATCATAACAATGAAGATAATTTAATTTTTTTTTCTGATATTGCACTCTAAATCATTACATAGATTTGATTATGTAAAGAAGATGCTCGGAGTTGAATCTTTCAGTCCATTCAAAATTGAAATTTTTGTACAAACAGATGGAGGCAGTTATCTATTTTCACCTGATTTAGTTTTATTTTTGGACTCCTTTAACTTTTAGCACTTAATTTAAAATAAAAGTATTGCAAAAATCATTTTGAAGATCATTCAGCATTTTGTGTTACATAAAAAGCATTCTGAAAACAGTGCTACATGTACATGTGGATAGGATAATAAAGTTAATCTGAAAACATTGCTACATATAGATATGATAATAAAACTATTCTGAAATCACTGCTACATGTGGATAGGATAATAAAACTATTCTGAAAACACTGCTACAAGTGGATAGGATAATAAAACTATTCTGAAAACACTGCTACATATGGATATGATAATAAAACTATTCTGAAAACACTGCTACATGTGGATAGGATAATAAAACTATTCTGAAAACACTGCTAGATGTGGATGTAATATTAATAATTAAACTATTCTGGAAACATTTCATGTGGATAAGATATTAAAACCATTCTGAAAAACATGTGGATATGATAATAGAAATATCCTGAAAACTCTGAGCACTACACATGTCAGTGCTGTGGATGAAATAACTGTAACTAGAACATTTCTCTGTACTGGTATTTACTACCATTACACTACAATATCAACTTATTGACTGTATAATTTTAGGTACAGAAATCACACATATACCAGTGTATATATATTGTTGTACTTAATGCAGATGAACCACCAGGGAAATCATTCTGATGGGACAACTATGGCACAGATATGAACCTCACTATAGAACACTGTAACCCATAAATAAAAAAGAAAACTTGGCTTTTCCCCAAATGTAGTGCTTTTCTGATGATTTGACACTTTTTGAGTGGAGCGGTTGGTGGTGGTGGTGGTGGTGGTGGGGGGGGGGGGAGTCCTCCTCACTTTATAGTATGGTGTATTCTTTACTCATTATTCTCTATTTTTTTTTTACAACAAAAAAAACATACATCTAGAATTTAATACATGTTATTAAGAAATCAGTATTGAACTTGAGAATGTTGTTGATCAGAAAATGACGGAAACACGTAATGAACAGCGATACAACATAAACTGTGATCTGTTTTATCTCGCATCATGATGAGGGACTCGTAAGCAAACTTCGGCATTACGATGGTGATGCTTAATGACTGTATTGTGTATTTGACAATAAAAAATGCTTATCCCGACAATATCCCTGCCAATATATAAAGTAGGCTATTCCCTGTGTTCTCGTTTTTGCATATCTAGAATTTAGTACATTACTACAGTTTGCTGATAATTTACCATAGATAGAACCGTTGCATAGACTGAGTTATTATTCTGATATTTACTATATATATTTATGTTTGATATTTACATATATATTGTCCGATTCACATAAGATGGCGTGGCGGAGTAATTTTTTGATTATCATATGGATGATTCTACTCAATTTTTGGCTATGAAAACCTGAACGGGGAAAACGTTTTATTTCTCACTGGATACTCTCTGATGTATGGTGACAAGAAGGAACGAATACTGTAGTCCTTCTAATTTTAATGTCATGCTTTATCATCTCAAATTTAAAGTCGTCCAGGTCAAAAAAGAGTTCACAAGACTCTGCCCTGGTAGGTTATATGGATTTTATTATATCATGCCCTCAGCCTACAATCTGACTACAGGAAGATGACGAACACTTCCAAATTGAGGTATTTTACTAACTCCTTAAATCTGGGTCCAGGGTCCTAAAAAATTGGGAAGTAAAGCGTACACAATATTTTGACTAAACAAACAAATATAATAAATTTGAGATATTTTATTGAAAATACTATAATCTTTATTTTGAAACCTAAAATTGGGAATTTTTGCATATTTTGGTGGAAAATTCTAGTGGAAAATACTAGCCATTTTTGCAATGGCTAATTGCTCTGTAACCAGACCCCAAAATGGCCTCTAGTAGGTACATGTACATTTTGTAAACTTATTTTCAGAATACCCTGATGTCAATTAGTTTTTATTGATTTTTAAAATCTGTTCACACATTTTATATCCAAAAATACCTTTGAGAATTACTGCCCTACTGGTACAGTACAACCCATCTTAACAGACCACTGTCATAAAAGACTGCAACCTGAAAACCACTGGTTTAAATAATCTTTTTTCATAGCACCCTGGGCACTTATTGGGCCAAATACGGTAAGTAATTTTTTTCAAATTGACTTCTCAATACCTATACAGGACAAAAATAGCAGACAAAGAATATGGTATTATTTACACTTGTGAAAATATAAACAATCGCAACACTGTAATTACTGATAAAGTGTCTATCCATTACTTGAATTGAAAGGCGGAATATATCTACAGTACAGTGCCATAAGTTTATGAACAAACATCATTTGCTCATTACTTCCTTTATCAAATCATCTTTTTTGAAATTATTCTTCTGGGTATATTTTTTGACCAATGTCTTTTGAATTTCATTCTGTTAGGGCTTAATCCGGATATCTTTTTCTGAATCTCATATATCACTGATTATTGTGATACATGCACTGTAATTTCTTGATACATTACATACAACGATTTTTTTTTTCTTTACATCAATTTTTTTTCTTGTGTAAGTGATTTCTAAGAACAAAGACAGAAATGATGTTGCAAATTCACCAAGCAAGAATAAATGCATGTACAATCTATGTAATTTCCAAAGTAACAAAACAGGTTCAAATGAAAATGTCAGGTTTGTTAATTTGTATGCATTTAATTATAATTGTTCACAACTTTAAGAAAACAAGCTAAGCTTAAAAATGTAGTCACTGGAAATTATTTCAAAAAGATCATTCTACATAGAAGTAATGGGAAGATGACAATTGTTCATAAACTTATGGCCTGATGCTGTACTTCATATACAAAATCTATCTCTATTTATGTCAAATGACAACTAATGGTTCAAAAGTATTCACAAATGTCACCAGCATTCCAGTTTTTAAATAATTCACAAAAATATCTGAAATAAACACATCTGCTGTGCTGTATTTATTTAAATATTACTAATATTTTTTTTTTTATTTCTTACAGGACTTTGGGTGTAATAGCTAATATTTAATCTACAGGGTGATATAATTCGTACCTACTCATTCAAACGTGTACTGCAGTATTGATAAGTTAGATGTGGCCGACACCAGTACACATTTCATTGACAGTTTTGAACCATGTACAATACTTCATTATTTTATCTAAATAAAGAAACAGTTTCTAAGTACATAACATCAACTAAAAACAAACACCAACCAAAAGTGTACTGGCGACAGCTGTTTCTGGTCCATATTTTCCTTTTAACTGGTTAACTGATGTCATATCCACCAGGGTAAAAACAACAATATCATTCTTTTCACAAGTAACGTATTATTTCACTACAGTACAGTCAGAACATACTTTGTCACTTCAAATATATGCTAGTAAGTTCAGAATGAGAATGCTGGCTAACTATACCTGATGGAAAGACATCAGTGCAGGTTTCCCCTTGAAATACAGTAGAACCTCACTTAAAGACCACCTCACCGAAGAGACCACCTCACATTTAACCTTTCACCCATGAGTTTCTGAGTGGTATATTCTTTTCTATTTTCTATAAGGCCAGTCTATCGTTTGGTCTGTAGGGATGAAAGGGTTAAGAGCACAAATCCAGTCTCTTGAAATTTCCCATAGATATCTTGTAAGAGCAGACACTCAATAAAGAGACAGCCTCACTAATCAGACCACATTTAGAACATCAGTTTAGTGGTCCTAATAGTGAGGTTTTACTGTATTCATTAAGGGATCAATCACTAATCAGACCACATCTTAGTAAGTCAATTTAGTGGTCTTAATAGTCAGGTTCTACTGTATTCATTAAGGGATCAATCACTAATCAGATCACATTTAGAACATCAGTCTATAGTGAGGTTCTACTGTATTCATTAAGGGATCAATCACTAATCAGACAACATTTAGAACATCAGTTTAGTGGTCCTAATAGTGAGGTTCTACTGTATTCATTAAGGGATCAATCACTAATCAGACAACATTTAGAACAGTTTAGTGGTCTTAATAGTGAGGTTCTACTGAATTCATTAAGGGATCAATTAGACACACTTTTAACTGAAAATGAACATAATTTTTCAGTAATATATCATAGCTTTATCTATTGACATATAATGACAAAGAAAGAGATCAGTCTGTCTTGCACCCACAAAATGCAACTGATTTTGGGGGGGGAGGGGGTCATTAGCTATTTTATCATGAAAATGGTGCAGGATTTGTGCACTAGGGAAACCCTGTCAGTGTGTTAGAAGTTTTTTGTTGAAATTGTGTTTTACGCCACACTTAACAATTTTATGTGCTGGCAGCTGGGTTTTAATGGTGAAGGAGAGAACCCAGTAAATTACAATGTACATGTACATGTACCTTGGTTGAGATCAGAACCCTTTTATAAGTAAACTGGCAAATTTTCTCATAAAATCAGCACAGATTCCTATGGGGCTTGAACCCAGGCTGACTATAGGTGATAAAAATTATACTTGGAATCATCATTACTGGAGAGCAGGCCTGGCTCAGTCGATAGCAAGCCTGACTCTTGATCGTAAGGTCATGAGTTCGAGTCCAGTCAGCGGTAGGTCGGATTCCTGTCCTTCGGATGAGACAATAAAAACCGAGGTCCCGTGTCACAGTAGGTGTCGGCACGTTAAAGAACCCTCACTGCTCAATGGCCGTAAATGCTGAGCAAAGGCCAAACATTGAAGCCTTTCACAAGCATTGGTGACGTCTCCATATGACTGAAAGATTCTTGAGTGGGACGTTAAACATCAATAAAACCAAACAATCATTACTGGAACTGCTGTTTGTATATGTATGGATACATGTACAGTAACTAAATCTCCGGTATCAGCATCCAGATTTTCATACAAGTACCGGTAGTAAAAATACATGTAAGAATGCAGTTGCTACTGTACATACAGCTTTCCTGTTCCCTTACTTACAATGGTGCTTGGGTGTATCACTAATTTGAGAGTACTTTCATTCTGATTTTTAGAATATTTCAACCAATCCTTATAAATATTCAACACATAACTATACAAAAATACATAAATGTGAATTATCTCTACCTGTGAAAATACACAAATGTGAACTTTCTCTACTTGTAAACATACACAAACATGGACTTTCTCTACCTGTAAGTGTAAACATACACAAATATCATATGAACTTTCTTTACCTGTAAACACAAACGTGAACTTTATCAAGATGCTATAAATTAATCACCATATCTATATATAGTTTTATCAGAAGTCATTCATACAATTTACCCCCATTTTCTATTTTTAAATTTACATATATCAGTGAGCAAAAGAAAATGTTAAGTGTTATTTTTACTAATAATCAGACATGTAAAATGCATTATTTCTTAACGGCTGAAGATTCCATCTGGAAATCAAAGAGGCTGCCAAAACAGAAACATTTTCTTTCAGATGTTATAGCGTGATAGATCGCCTTTTGTTGAACATAATACATTTATGATACTGCAGAATTTTTTTTTTTCTTGCCATAACCCCATACTGATGAAAGCACATCTTCAACCTTGAATACGACACCACAACCACTGAATCAGATATATAATATTCCGTAGCATGTTTCAATGTCGGTGTAAGAAAAAGAGCAGAAATTGTAAAAAAAAAAAAAAAAAAACTCACAAAAATTAATTTTTTCAGATTTTTTTTTATATAACTTAGTCATTACTACTCTCGTTTTAATGATTCGAATTCTTTGGTCAAATTTGCATTTTGACTTTCACAATTATTAATGTAGTAAAAAAAAAAAAAACATCATTGTAATAAAAAAAGATAAGATGATGAAAGGCTTTGATTATGAAACAAGATTCCTATTTAAGCCTCATGACACATAAAAATATAAAATAAAAAGTCTGATAATAATATATAAAGTTACATACCGTAAATAAAATAGAAAACTGATATAAAAAACGCAACAAAGAGAGGCAATAAAAACAAAAGTGTCAGAAACTTTGAAATGAATATTATTAAAAACAATAAATAGAAGACGAAGAAAAGAGCATCTTAAAGAGAGCCATGTTTAAAAGACTGACTGATACATGTATGATGATGATAGAAAACCTAGGCAACTATACCAAACTACAATAATTTACATAAATCTACATGTTCCGGCACATAAAGTTAAAAAAAAAACCATAGAAATAGAATATCACAAATACTGATCCAAGTCATATACGGCACAGTCAAATGAACAGAATGAAGATACATTGTACATGCATAGTAAAATCTGAGTCCTATTTCAAACCAGGTACATGTAATAGACCTTTCAATAGAGGCCAACAGCCAACAGATTCTGGGCCTCTGTGGCCGAGTGGTTAGAGCATCAACTGGTTAGAGCATCAACGCTTTAAACCATGAAGTATTCACATCTGGTTGGTCAGCACAGTTCTGAGGCCAGCTGGAACCTAAACTGATTTTTGTGATAAAGTTTGCCAGTTAACTTGTGGAAGGCTGGTGATCTCTTATGCATACGTGTAATCGTACATTGGGCTCTCTTCTCCATCATTAAAAACTGGCCAGTGGTCGCCACCATATACATGTACCGGTAACCCAAAAATTGTTGAGTGTGGTGTAAAATACTATTCAAAATTCAAACCAACAGATTCTGCTGACAAATATTTTCATGAAAAGTAGTGTAAGTATGATGTAAGTAGTGTAAGTATGATGTAAGTAGTGTAAGTATGATGTAAGTTGTCAGCTAGCTGCTTTCTCTACATTAACTTCAATTCAGCAAAAAATTGCTGATTTTTTTTTCAACACATAAACAAATCAGCTGTACATTTTTGCTGGCAACTTTACATACTTAAATAACTTGTCTCTTATTCCAAAAATGTTGAACTTGGCTGTATAAATAAAAGTTATTGAAAAAATTATAAAGTGCCTGTACATTATGAAACACACACACACACACACACGCACACACACCACACATGCACACACACATACCACACACACACATGTGTGCACACCACACCACACACACGCGCACACACCACACACACATGTGCACACACACACACACCACACCACACACATGTGCGCACACACACACACACACACACACACACACACACACACACACACACACACCACACCACACACACACAAAACAAACAAATATCATGATACACATCATGTGATAAATCTTTACAACTGTTATTCTCAGTTGATGGTCATTTCTTTGTTTTATCTCTTGTAGATTTTGTATTTATATTTCTGAAATCATTTTCCCTACAAGACTTTCTGCATTGTGTATTTTTCTGTGGATCTGACATGGACACAAGCTGAGCAGCACTAAATGGCAGATTCCATCATTCCAGTTGGATTATCGTTATCAAGTTGCTGTATCAACCTCCATGGTTATTTTTGGATATGAAACCTAAGATCTATACCTTTCTGACATTCTCTCTCGGCTGCTAAATACAATACTCTACACATCTTGACACCATGTATTATTTATGTTTATGCCTCCAGTTTCTGTAAAAACTAGAACTACTTCTTAATCTAATTCTGGCAAAAAACACTCACACTCACACTCTCTCACTCACTCTCTGTCTGTCTCTCTCTCTCACACTCATTCACTCACTCACGGATAATGTACCACTGAGGGACTGCAATCAATTCAGAGGTATGAGAAAAAATGGAAACATACAAACTAGATCACACAGGTATACAATGTACATGCACCGTATAGGCTATGTGGCACTTCTTCAATTTGTTATTAATAACTGATAGAAGTGAAAGTGTCTGTTTTATAGTATTAAAAGCATGCTCGTAACTTTACAAATCTATTCTTTGCACAATATATATCTTTATGAGAATTCATTGGTTCAAAGACATTCGTGAATCAAAAAATGTAACCTGGCAACTGTACACTCTACTGCTACTAGCATTATGGAGGACCAGGTACTGTACAGCAAAAAGAATGTCTATCAACTATTAATTGACAGTTCTTAAGAAGTCATTATGTATAGAAAACATACAATGTACTTAAATGTTCAAAATTAAAAGCCTGAAATAGATCTCTAAGCTTGAAAATATGTTGATCAAATGTCTAAGAGGAGTCCAATATTTTAATATCATTTACTGGTATACATGTATGATAATTTGTAAATTCGTTTGCCAAAATAATCAAGGTCTTTACTATGTTTTACATTCCATCAAGTTCTGAACTTTTTAAGGAGATGTCACTATCTAATGTAATGGTGAAGAAAGCTGGTGACACGCCAGAAATTTAGGCTTCGAATTTATTCATGTTGATTTAGTAGTTCAATGTACCGGTAGGTCCATGGGGTGAAGAGTCTGTCTTATCCACAAAGATTTCGTGCTTCACTTCTGATGCAAAAATGTTGGGGAAGAAACAATCAGTACACGAACAAGAAGCGAAGAATATTGAAAATTTAACTCATAGGTCGGCCAAAATTAGGATTTGAACTCTTAGATCTTCAGTTTGCCAGGTGAATGACTAACAAGGTTTGAAAGTACACAGCTTAAAGAATCACTGAATGCATTACCGGTAAACCACATTTAAAAGTAGATGTTCATAGTTTAGATTAAGATTTAAGATTAGCTTTGAGTTTAGATTAGACAAACAAGAGGTCAAAAGAACTTTACTGGTCAATTGGTCATGCATGAATCAACCGTATCTAAAACTTGTGACCCAGGAATTATGATTTCTTCTACACTTGTCTGCAAAAGACAAAGACAACCTGTGAAAGGCTAACTCTGTCTTTTCTTTGGGAAAGACAGCCCACACACTCTATGATGTCACAGTACAATTTATGACGTAGTGTTTCTGTGGCTTCCAGAATATTACTGCATAGTCATATCAGACTTAAATTGCATAGATCTTCATAAACATGTATTTAAGAAAACACAGGAGAAAAATAAACAAACATGGGTGTGTTGAGAAGAAATGGAAATCTCCACCCTCGTGGTAAGAATCTGAAATTCCAATCCTCGGGGAAACCCTCAGTTTGGAAATTTTTTTTACCACTCAGGTGAAGTTTTCCACACATTTCCATTTGAGATATTATTACTCTACAATATCTGTAGATCTGTATAACTTGACCCTTCATGTACATGTAGAAATGTTACAATAAAAATTTGAAGAAAAATTGGCTCAGTGATTCCTGAGATGACGACAAATTTTAAACTCCTAAATTGGCCTTAAAATGATATTTAAACTTATTGTTTATATGAATATTCATTATAGAAAAGCTATAACATTACTGTATGTTGCGTTATGATTAAAACACTGTTTTATAGGGTGTTGAGTTAATATCAACCTGGTTAAGTGTTACAGATTAAAGATTCTAAAAACTATTTATATGGCAGATCTATATATCTAATATGGTACAGTAAATCTGTTGTTGATTTTTTTTTTTTTTACTGAAAAATTGGCCAAGAATTTCTTCTGCATCAAGAGAAATTAAAACCGGTAAAAACATATATAAATATGAAGATTGCGATTCAACATTAATGGCATACGCTCTTTCTGCAAGGATAGTATACAAATGAACGAGTACGTACATACATGTAATTAGAAATGTTCTCTCTGAGAGGATACATGTAGTATATATGTACAGTCAAACTAGTATTAAAAGCCACCTCAATATATATCTGATGTTGATATCCCTCCAGACGTAATACAAATTCCTCAAATCCATCACACACACCAGTAATATAGGACAGACCTGTCAGATTTGAAAAAAAATATATAGAGAAACCTGCTAAATCACCCATAGTGCCAAGTTTTAGTGTTAGAAAACTACGTGAAATTTGTACTTACTCAGTTTCATCATTGGTAAAGATCAGCTCCGTACCAGTAGTCTCATAATCTCTTCCTGACTTAGCTGATCCATCTGTCGTGTGATATGGAACCTTCACTGTCCCTCTAGCCCCCGAGGATCTCACAACTTTTACTTCCATCTCACCAATAGCCTCGGGAACATTCATTTCTTTTTCTTCAAAGTGGAAAATTCCAGGATGATCATCATCAAGAATCATAACAGTGGCTACAAATGGAGTGCTCAGCTTAGCCTGTGAGGAGGTGTCATTGCTGTCAAACATTCCTTGAGAATCTCCCAGACGCAAGTTACTTAAGCGTACATAGAAATGCTCATCTTCTTCAAAGATCTCATCATCGATGATAGTGACAGAGAACTGCTTGTGGGTTTCCATTGGATAGAATACAAGAGTGCCCTCAGAATATTCATAGTCAGATCCTGCATTAGCACTGCCATCTTCTGTTTTGTAGTCCACATACAAGGTTTTGTTCAAGTCACCACCTTCTCGAGTGACAGTGAGGTAGAACGATCCAACATTTTCCATGACGGTATAGTGTCCAGGGTCAAAGAACACTCTTGTTGTATTGTCCTCTTTGACATCAACTTTAACATCCTCCAAGCTAGCTCGCCTCTCAATCTTTTGCTTTTTGATAACATTTCCACCACCAGTAAGTTTCCTTGTTGCTTGAATTCGGTAGAAAGCTCGACTTTTTGGTCCTCGAGTAATTGCCTCTAGTTCTGCCATTTCTTCCAATGTTTTCATGTCTGCATTTGGATTTTTCTTCCGTAGATCACGTAGAATTTCCATAAAATCTTTTCGATGTTGCTCAAATTCTCGAACCTCTTTGACATCGGCATCAACGTGATCTAAACCTCTGAAGACAACTTCATCGACATTATTTGATTTACCATCGGCTAATTCAGTATCACCCTCACTCTGAATGACGACTCCCTTTTGCCTACTTGATCTGTACTTCTTAGACAAAAATTTATAAGGAAAAAATTTTCTGTCTGCGATATAAGCAGTGAGAACAGTTGCTGGGAAAAACATAAATGTAACAACGGCTTCCCAAACATCGACCACACCTCGAGATGTCACGGACAGGATAAAGTAAAGCCATAAATAAGCAAATACACTCCAACTCGCTGTGATGAAAAAAACTCTTAAATGCTTAATTCTACGCGCTTCACCAGTTGGTATGCAATAAACACAAACAGACGTAATTACAAATAGATTAAATGCTGCACTGCCAACAATAGTACTAGGACCTAAATCTCCTGCTTCAAAATTGTCTGATATAACTTCTATAACTGTCAAAAGAATTTCAGGTGCGGAGGAACCTAAAGCCATCAACGTAAGATTTGACACAGTCTCGTTCCAAATACGTACATTTACAACCGTTTTTGTACCATCAGCTCTACGAATAACCACTTCCTTTTCTTTCGAAGTAATAACTTCAATTGCGGCCATGAAACGGTCAGCAATAATTGAAACTCCTAGAAACATGTATAACATTGATAAGAAATAAACTGTTGCTCTGGCTGCTTTGTCCCCACCGCTCAAATTTCCTGTTGGTGTCCATATCGGCAAGAAAACGCCATCTTTACAAGGTGTAGCGGAACTATTACATACATCAGGAGATTCTAGTGTGTCATTACCAAAAGGTGATGGAGACACATGACCAAATGATCCTGGTATTTGGTCAAAAATCAAAATGGACATGGCTGCCAGAGCAACAGGTTTATAACTGTCCCCCATGTTAATCAGTATGTTGTTCTTTCTGGTCATTTTGTTAAATGTCTAACAGCACTTCGATAAGTTTACAGGTGTTGTTGATTCTTTATCCTGACCAGCCTATATATCACCTGCAAGACAAACAAAAGAAAGTGATTACTGAATTGTCTGCATATCATATAATCTTACAGATGAAAACAAATCTCAAAATTTTTAGTTATAAATTCAGATTTTTTGCCACAGGCATATTAACGATTACAATCATATTAAGTGTGGAATTAAATATACATTGTAATAACATACAGAACAAATTTACATGTACTTTCCACAGAAGATCATTTCCTGTCATTGCCATGCATCCGATTTACAAATCTAATATTGCACGATTAAGCTCAATAACTGGCGAGTATTTATAACATCTACAAAATATTGATCTATGTGCATTACCATATATATACAATGTGCATGTATACCGTATATATATGAAATAACACTGCAAATGATTCCATGATTGTATACAATATTGTATTTACGCATTTACAAGTATAAAGGGGTGTGTACCACAGTGTGTACACATGTTTACAGATCTAAATACAAGTACATTATCTAAATTAAGTAAAATGATATTGATAAATTATCTCTGTATATGTTTTCACCTTCAGTACCAATGAAAGCAAATTGGTCACTGATTTTCATCTATTTTTATTGGCTCTAATAATCCAAACAGCTCCTGTATCTACATGTACATGTACATGTAAACAAGAGGCCCATGCATACGTCACATCACTCACCTGAACAGAGTGTTGGTATCTTACAAATATGGGAATCTCAATTTACAAATGATTAAAACACTCCTTTGGAGTGAAAGAGACATAAAAATCAATGAAAATGACAAGACGCCTAAAACACATCAAAAATTAATTTTCCAATTTATTTGAAAAACACGAAATTGAATCATACATCCTTGTAAATCACTCAGATGCAACTGTTTTTTTTACCCATGGTAAGACGTCTAAAACACATCAAAAATTAATTTTCCAATTTATTTGAAAAATATTAAATTTAAATTGAATCATACATCCATGTAAATCACTCAGATGCAACTGGTTTTTCAATCCATGCAGTAGTTTTGGAGAAGATTTTTGAAGAGGGGTACCCCTGAGACCTATTTTGTCCCACCCTTAATTTATCTCCGAGTTGATCTGGCCAAAAAAATATAAACTTTATAGGCAATGTAGGGCACTTCCTTCCTGTAAAGCAGGTTTGAAGAACAAGCTCACAGTGTGGAAAACATGGTCCCCAGCACCCCGCTCTTAATGTTTGTACACGTATATGTAGTTTTAAAAAAATCATAAAAAATTCAAAAATTAAATTTCAGCAAAATTCTTTCAAGACATCATTTCTCTACCTAATTAGAGATAAAGTACATAAAATGAATGCACCATAATGAATAAATGGAGAGAAAATCAAATTAAACAACTCATACAAAAATGAATGAAAATGACAAAGTCTGAAAAGATATCAATACCGTGACATGTCAAAAGTTGATTTTCCAATTCCAATAAGAATTAACAAACTTGAGTCATACAATATACATCTACATGAATGTACATCACTCAGCTGCAATTAGTTTTTGCAATCCATGCAGCAATTCTAGTGTAGAAGATTTTTACAGAGGGGTACTCCCCAAGGCCTAAACTCAGTAGAAGACTTTGTTTGAATACAAATGTAATTGCTTTCTACAGTATACATGTAAAGCTTTATCAAAATCCCATCAGTCGTTTTGAGAAGTCGAAAATGTGAACCTTTGGTTCAGGTGAGCTAAAAATGTACGAAGTAAGATTGAAACGCAAAACACATGGAGAAAATGTACGTGTATTTACTGGGAAACCCCAGCCAACAATCCAATGGTGTTTTTTCACCAAAATTCCTAAATTTTAATTATTCCATTTTCCGTCATCAAATTTCTCTAACAGAATCATTCACTGCATCCTTAATTTAAAACATGAGCAAGATTGAAAAAAAGGGAGCTCTTCAATTTATGACACTTTTATGGTTGAGGAACAAGTATATAAATACCATATACATCATATTACATGTACATGCACCAAAGTAAGAAAATTTCAATTTGTAGTTGTTGTTTTTTTACAAATGATCTGTCTTGTTCTTGTTTTAACTTGATTTTTACTATGTTTAACTCATCAAGTTAAAAAATGTGATAAAAAAAATTTAGTACAAAGTCAAATTTTGGCCCAACACAGTTTATGAAAGAATACATTGTGGCTTTATAAATTAGAAATGCCAATTCTGTCCAACCAATGGCACCATTTTTCAAGCATGTGAAACACTGGATGATGCTACATGTACCGTTTTTAAAGTCAGTTAAGCTACTGATATTTGTTTACAAATTTATATATACTTAGTAGGCTATACAAATGTAAACAAAACATCACTATACATGTACATGTGTTTAACAGCTTGGCTATAGCTATCAACCCCTGAAAAACAATGGGCTCTTCTGTAAACCAATAACTTAGACTCATCCAAATGTGTCTTTAGGGAAAATGAGTTAAATCCAACCTCCTTCATTCCTAGTCTCAGTGCTGTTTGGAAGACAAGCATTTTAGTGTTTGACTTTCAACCACTTACATGTACATGTAATTGGCTCTTACAGTAATACAAGTACATGTACATACATTTACAAACATTTGTACACGTGTATATATAGTTATTTAATTTCAAAATTTCAAGTACAAGCATGTTTGTCAAATTGTAAATATAAATTAATCAACTAATTATATAACTGTTGTAAAATAACATTTAATCATTTAATGGATGCATGTGTCTTCCACAAAAAGATAACATTTAAGGCCAGATTAAATGAGATGCATTTTTTTTTATCATTATGGACAAATCTGCTATTGCTCTGTAGTGTTGAAAGGTTTACATTTTGTATAAAATAATACTCAATTGTTTGTTAGTTAAACATATTGATTTTCTGGTTTACACACTTTTTGCAATCTTTTAACTTCAGACATAAACAAAGCTGTCCTTTTCTGATAAAATAAAAGATTTACCAGTATCGATCCTTCAACTGCAACAGTCCTTGAAAATATTGTTTGTTTTACAGGTATACTGATCATTGAGGAAACATATGGAACGATTTATCAAATATGTTGCATCCATCAATATACAGTTACACGAATGCATATATATTATGTTTTGTCACACAACGGTACTACATGTACATTGTACATAAATGTGATACAAAATTTTAACGTTTAGTAGCGAGTACACATCTGCATATATATTATATGCCTTCAAGTTTAAATTATACATTTTGTACCTTCATGTACATATTTATAAAACAAAATTTCCAATTCCAAACAACAATGACAACTGTTTATTGAGGTGACCTTGATTTGTTTGTTTGTCATGAATACCACAGATCATCTTCCTCTGGCCTGACTGACCATGTGCAATCAAAACACATGCACACACACACACTTAAGACTTTGGTCTTAACTTAGATTGTATGTCTTCAACTTACATGTACACACATTTGTACATGTGTATTGTATATATGTACATGTATACATGTACATGTATGTACAAGTACAATGGTTATCTCCCATTTTACTCATCAAATCAGTTACATCAGTTACTCCAAGTCCCGGACTTGATTATCTAAAAAAATATTTTGAACCCCTGAACATATTTGGAATACATTCTGAAGGTTATTCATAGCATGTTAAACAAAAATAATCTAAAAATGAATCTTTAAAGAAATATTTAGATTTACAAGTAATCTTGTCTTTGATCTAATGATCACCACAAAGGATCAGAACTAAGAGCCAAGAATTGCATAAGTCGTCTTTGTTGGCATGCACCTATAAATACGCAGAATAGAAATTTAAAAAACTACACAATCAACATATTATATTTGAACGTTTTTATTTTTAAAAGATAATAGTAGAGCCGAAACTAAAGTTGATAACCTAAAGAATTTTTCCAGCATGTACTGTACAAGAGCAACACAATGTACACATGTATGATATAATGTATTGCGATATAATAATCAAATTGAATAATTGACCATCATACATTAGATATCAAACCATGAACAACTGATCAACTCCATTTTCAACAACATATCAACTCACTGACCAACTACATTTTTACCAACATTTCAACTTATTGACAAACATTTCAAGTGACCAAAAAATTACATGTGTTAACAACATTACAACTGACCAACTCAATCTTTATCTACATTTCAACTGACCAACTCAATTTTCATCATAAAGTGACCAATTCAAATTTTATCAAACCTGCTAAATGCTGTTGAAGCATTGGTGAACACTGGCTGGCATCATGCATTTTTTCACAAATCCTGTTAATAATTACAGAGATAAGAATTTCTTCTGTTTATCAAACCACCTATAGTCATATGGCAACTTCTGAGTAATAGATCTATACTATAAGTGTGTGTGTGTGTGGGATGTGTTTACAATTTACAATTCCGTTCACTGTACATTTGTACATTAGTGAGGATGACACATTATACCCATGTCTATAGAACTCCCACCCTATACACACTAACTCATATCCCAACATTTTGTAAACATGTATTGTAAAAACCTGAGGAACTTAAATATGTATATATATTGTGACTGACTTAACAATCAAAGAAAATATTTAAAGGGTGTAAAATAAGATTTCTAAATAAACAGCTTTAATGGATTTAAACTATCAATAGATATAATAGATTTAACCTTTCCAAATGCATTAAAATGAACTCTGATATTGTTATGAATTTGTCGACGTTAAAACCAATCACAAAAGTTTGAGGTTTATTTTGCACAACAAATAATGTGTGTTCACTCGAGCATATTTTTTTCAGGAAGGGAATTTGCATGTACAATGTACATTTCATCAAATGCAGGATACAATTTACCTACAACACTCAGCATCCCCTGAAAATACAATGGACTCTTCTATAAATCAATGTCTTAGACCAGTCCAAATACGTCTTTAGGGATGAATGGGTTAACAGTCCATAGGAATGATGAAAACAACCTGTGACTTTTTGTAGCATTCTGATACTGTACTCTTCTGTGCTTTTTTTAAGAAATTGAAATCCAAATAATACATATAATTGTAATAAAAACATCGGTGAAAAAGAATGTGGCCAAATGGCATTGCCAATTACTACTCATGTGAATTCAGATTAAACACTGAATTTAAAGTTAGCTAAATGTTGCATGCTTTGGATTGACTAAACTACAGTATAAATTATTGTACATGTACCTCCTACATGTACATGTAAATCCTGGGTCCAGGGTCCAAAAAATTGGGGACATATACATCTACACTTACCAGAAATAGAAAAGCTTAATTTGACACATTTATTTGAAAATACTTTCTTTATTTTGAAATTCCAAATTGAGAATTTTTGTACAGTAAAACCTGTATATAGGGGCCACCCAAGGGACCAGAGAATATTGACCTTTATGTACAGGTGACCCTTATACACAGGTTCAATTTAGTTGAAGTATGCAGTCAAGGGACTTTTCAAAACTGGCCTTTATAGACAGGTGATCCTTATATAGAGGTGACCGCTATAACAGGTTTTACTGTATATGTTTTGAGAATACAAGCCATTTTTGCATTGGGATGAGTCCTGAAACTGGACCCCCAAAACGGCCTGGGAAAATCCCTGTACACAGACCTATATATGCACCAGTACATGTATATCAAACTTAACATACATTTTGTACAATGTCCAATCGTCCATAACGGTGTAAGAGGATGCAACAAGGGGCCACTATGGTCAAGTGGTTGGAACATAGCGCTTTGAATCTTGAAAGTCTCTCGCTTCTTGTCTAGTAGTCAAATGTTGATCTAATTGAAATCCAACACTAATTAAACACATGTATACATATGTGTTTAATTCTATATACTTTTTTTTAACAATGTATATCTTGAACCCATCTACATGTGAATGGCAGCCAGCATGGTACAGTGGAAACTAGCATGCCAGACCATCCAACCTGACACTGAAATGTGGTCCCTCAAGACAATTGGTCTCCTCAAAAGAGAAATTAATTCTAAGGATACACTGTTTATACATTTATGTACATGTACATATAAACAAGGGATTTTCCACCCTATCATAGAGGGAGCCGAAAAAGGGCCCCATTCCTAATGCAAAAATATGCATTTCCCCTCAATTTACAGTCGCAATTTCCCACTGGAAGTCAAATGAAAATGAATCTGAAGAGAATCTTGTATTTTCAAATAGTTTTGTGCATTTTTTAGATTTCCCAATTTCAATAAACAGTTCCTAAAATTCACAATGCCAGAGGATGAGTGATTAGGTTTTCCAAAATATTGTTGGTAAATACGACTGTTACTAATAGGGAACTTTCGAATTAGCCCGGATTGCCATTATAATCCTGCATTATTCACGCCATTTCAATTTTGTTCCTAATATGTTCTTCCGGTTATCATATTTACCTTCACAACGTATGTAAAGTAAATGGAAACATGTTTATTTTTTAGTGCATTAACTTTATTTTGTATATACATGTAGAAACCCAAGAGACTCTTTAACCACAGTGGGTTATTTAGTTGAACGCCAAATTACTGAAACGTAGCAGGCAAGGAAAAATGTGCAGACAGACCGTAACTGAACCCAGGACCTTCCAAACGCTAGTAGGGCACTTTTTCCAATTGCACTATCGGGGCTTTCTATATATTACTGAAACCGGGAAAAACGTTGAGGAACATTTTTTCTAGAATCATGTAACTGGTGATAATAAAAGCAGGATTATAACAGTAATCCAGGCTAACTGGAAAGTTCCCTATTGTCTTGTAATCATAACTTTGTCTTTGACAGAATATAATTCAGAGAAAACGAGAGTCAGAATTGAATACGAGGAAGATTCTAAAAATGAAAAAAAAAAAATTAAACTAATAACAATTTTCAAAACATTCTCCTGTCAATTTAACAATTTTGTTTACCAATTTTTGCAAGGATTAGGCTGTATGAGATGACTTTGACAGAATAATTTGGATTGTCTTCAAACATTTGGGAAAAGTAGATTTATGATCTGGACAAATTACTTTTGCTAGGTGTTTGGATGGGACAAGTTAATAAATTCCTTATTGTCGGGTCCTACATGTGCTATGTATATATATTACAATATCGGACAATGAATAGTCCGTTTATCGCTACTGCTTACTATCAAGCGATATTTCATTTATTCAATCACCAATTTTCATTTTGCTTAATATTGGTTTACACAAACAATAAATTTCTAATTTACTTTTTGACTGGAAAAGTTAATTTTGATAAAACAAGTGTTTTTTCTGTAATATTTTTAAACCTCAGAGCACAAATATACCTTTGCATACCCAGGAATGAAATTTTGAGATACAATCTTTGAGATATCTGGAGTACAAGTAGAACAAATATACTGACAGTAGGTAATAGGGATCATCTATTTGACTTTGACATAACAGAAATTATGATTCATCCGATTCGGATGTTTTTTTGTTTTAAATGTAAATTAAACAAGGAATATATACATGTACAGTTTATACAACTGTCCGTTGAGTATGCAAAATTCTATACAATTGTTCCTGGATTATGCTTATTGCCAACAGCTGAACATTAATACCTTTGTATATGTACATTATGAACACATACATGCAATGCTGTATTACAAAAATTTTTAACATAATTTACCCACCAACACTGTAGCATATACTTCTACACTACTGTACAGTCCTTCTAGCACAATCTCTCCTGGTGATTCTACCAACTTTTGTTTTCTGGTTCCAACACTTCTCTCTCTAAATGTACAATGTATGTATATATATATGATAATAGTCCTACATGTAACTCTCATCTGTAGTTACAAAATATGTGCATACAGTCCTCTCTCTTGTTTTTTAGTTACCTTTTTTCACACATACAATACATGTACATCTATATCACAGACAAGTCTACTCTCCCCATTCGCAATAACACAATTTTTAAGATCTTCAGAAATTTTAACAAATATGTTAATTAGTTGTACAACATTATTACCTTTGCTACTCTTACATGGACATGACAGCATTGTATCTTTGTTATAGTCTTATTAAAGTAACTAAAAGAGGTGAGGGACTAATTACTTAAGCTTTTTATAATACCAAAGGAACAATACAAACACTTGGACAATGTCTCAGAAAACCTATGAGTGATTTGTACACACACATTGATCCAAACATGTCACCTACCCAGAAGTTAAATCAATTAGGGAAGCTTGGTGTACATACCTCAAGAGTTACAGGTACAATGTAGCTTGGACACTGACATTTCAATCAATTAATTATATAAGCGGCTTATGATTGAGGGATTCAATCCTTATTCTTGTTAAGTTCAACCATAGAAACTTCAAATGTATTTCTGTTAATGGTTCATGTATATATACACATGTACAAATGTACATTGATGTCAAAGTATGTGACTGTTACGATCCCTGATGTAAGCTAACTCTCAATATCATATAATCAAATCTTATCAAATTCTTAATCACAATGCTATATCTGTCCTGCATGTGTGGGAGGATGGCCATGCATATTTTATAATTAATACATGTACTTACTATGTACATGTACAATGTACTTATAAGTTATATATACTGGTTTATATAGGAGTTGTCCCTGTTGGGACATATGGCCAGTATGTTTAATTAATAGAACAGTGTAATTTGAGTAGGCTCTCTATCAGATGCTGATAAACAACAATACCACCTAAGGTGTGGATCCGGAGTTGCAATGGATATATTGGAAAGTAGCCCCTGGCTGGGAAGAAAAAAAAATTGAAATCAATAAAGCCACAGAACAGATCATTTCTCAAGCAGAGTTTTGGAAACAAATGAAAAAACAAAAAATATTTTCAATGACAGTAGTTGTTTTTATGAAAAAATACTCTAATATTAGCATGACTTTAAACCTGAAATGAAGGGCCTTAATGCAATCACCTGACAAATACGATCAATTATATATGCAACTGGTATTTTAGTTTACTTACATTGTACATGTACAGGGCGAGAAAAATGTACTCGTCCATTCATCGTGGATGGGTGAAAATGGCTTTGGGACGAGTAGTTACTCGTGCTTACTCATCCCCAGTGATGAGTGATTTTTCTTCTAAATCTGTACTAACATCCTATTTTTTAGCTTCTAAAACTTTCCATGAACACAACACTTTCAATATCCTTCACTGTAATTTTAATTAATTTTAAGTCAAATATCAGAGAAATAGTGTCTTAATGGTTTCATTACTGTTTACTGTTTATGAAAAAATTGTGACAAGCTGAAGGTGTCAGGGGACAAGTGGATTTCCTGATCATTAATTATATGATTAACAATCATATAACACCACCGCAGATCACAAAACAACACCGGGGTGATTATTCAGGTTACATGGAGGTTACAACAAATACAAATCATGTAACTTCCTTTCTGTTCTTGATGAATTTCATTTTAAGTACCGTATTCATTATTGCTATTGTAACATACAGGTTACTGTAATTCCTTTTAGCGTAATTATAACCTGTCGATTGGTTACCACGATTTTTGTTATTTTGTGGCCTGGCCACCAGTATATCAAACAAACTTGGAAAAAAAATATGACCATTGCTATTTGGTTCATTTGCAGAAGATTTTTAAAGATGTGCCAAGTTTTAGCCCTTTTAGCACCTCCCTTAGAACCCTGATTACATAATAAGGGTACTAGACACTTTGGCTTCCCCACCACAAACCTGAAGCAGCTTCATATAGCATGGGGATCTTTAATTTTCAACAACAAAGTGTGGTTGAAATTGGCTGATTGGTTCTTGTACAGATGTAAAATAAAAGTGATTTAGCTGCATTTCTTCATGCATTCATATTCAAATTCCCAAGTATGTTGAGATACATGTAGAGGTTCTTTCTGGTTTTTCAATATGTTTTGGAGTATGAGACAAATTATGTAAAAATGTAACTTAAGCTAAACTTTCTGTGCAGATACATTTTGTACATAAATGTAAAAATCAACATTTTTTTCTGAAAACAAAAGAAAGTAGCCAATCACTTATATTGCTTTTCACAAAAATAAGAGACAAAATCTGTCATGTTCTATTGAAACTGAGAAGGCAATTATACATGTACATATCAATAATTATAATGAGTCAGCGTGTGATATATCTTCCTTTCATTGTATAATCAACTTTCAGGTTTACAATGTATTTCTTTCACACCACAATGCGATGTCTTCTACAAGTATTAAGTGTATAATGCACACATTCCCATTAAATTTGGCAACAAGTAGAGAGAATTTCATCATCTTTCTGCACAGTTCTAAGTGCTTATCCTTTTTATCATGTAAATGCCTACAGAAATAGAGTCTTTAATTAAATATCTTAGCGTACATGTACATTGTACCGTATGTATATACAGTACGGTATTTGATTTGAACAGAATAAAAAGATAATACTTTAATGGATTTAGGAAGTTTTTTTCATCTACAAGCCACTGCTGTTATGGAGTGCATTTAACGATGATTGAATATTCCATGAGATTTTGAATTTTTGAATAAATTTTGAATGGTGTTTAACGCCACACTCAACAATTTTTCAGTTATGTTGTGGCAGCCAGTTTTTTATGTTGGAGTAGAGAACCATGTTACAAATACAATGTACCCAGGAAGGAACCACTGACATTCCCCAAGTAAACTGGCAAACATTCTCACAAAAATCAGCTTCGGTTACAGCAGAGCTCCAACCTGTGCTGACCAGAAATGAGAGACTTTATGGCCCTTTGAAATTAAAAGGATACCATGAATTTCATATTATTTGACCTACATGTAGTTACATTGTAAATGTACCCAGAATAAAGTACTTAGTAGCCAGAACTCATTAGCAGAGATTCCAACTTTAGATAATTGAAAATGTCTAATTGTGTGTGTCAACCAAGCAAGCCTGCAAGGAGGTCTAGATCTGGTGGCATGTTCCCCAAGAAAAATTTTAAAATTAGGTGCTCACAGACACATTCTCCTGGCTTACATTAGTGTATATGCAATTTCTAACCCATGAAAAAAATGACCCAGAGTTTTTTGTTTGTTCTTTTTTTTTGTTGAAAAATCAGAGAATTGAATAGGAAATCGGAGGTGTGGATTTAAACACACAAAAAAGACAAACTCTGTCCAAAATGGAGAGGTTGGCATCCCTGCAATAAGTGTCTTTTTTTCTTCTTTTCCTGACTGTAATCTACTCTAAAATTTGTTTAAACTATCAACCCCTGTGGTAATATCTAGACTCTCCTGAATCAATAACCGTAAAGTCTATTGTCAAAATTCAGGGGTAAACAAGTTAATATTGAATGTAAAATTTCTTTTTGAAACTTGGGTTCTAAATTTTGCACTCCTTAATTTCAACAGTGGACATTACCATTCTGTGAAATGGACGAGTCTACCGAGATAAAGGTAGAACAGCACTGACTAAATGTACTTTCACTAACATTTGTACAGTGCATGTAGCTTTACAATACATTGCTCAATGCTATAAATGATTCTAGCCAGGCCTGATTTAATTTCTTTCACACCATGTCACCAATATATTGAATTGTGACCATCAACAAAAGTTCACATCATACATGTACATTTGTGTAGCATTTGTCTTGGCAGACAAAAAAAGATTTGCTTCCTATTGTATTGAGATACATATACATCATAATGTGATGCTAACCCATTAAGTTTGTGCTAAAACTCAGCATTTTGCCAAGAACCAACATCATCCTATTTCAAGACTTGGTCCTGACCATAATGGAATATCAAAAACAATCTATACATTACACTACGTATTTAGTAGTACACACATACATAGACCTTTTATCATAAATCGTCATAGCAATAATTCACGATACCAAAATCCCAACCATCATAAAAATATTTAAGCATCATGATACAGCTGTCCCCAACAGTCTTTACACGTACAAATGTTACTTTTTTGTATGTACATGTACATGTACTTGAGCTGCTTAAACACATACACTAATCACATACAATGTTGTGAAACTCCTCAAAAATAGAAGTTCTTTATACATTTATTATGCTCGTCTGTTTTACTGAGGGTATATTATGCATGTATCAAATATACAACAAACAAACACCACTTGATCTGAATATGTAGCAAGAAAACTATTGAATTTATTTGTGGAATATCATGATATTATCACAATGATATTGGCAAAATTGGCTGAATTCAATCATGATTTAAATGTTGCCGCTTTTCTTTAGAGGTAAGGTAGTATTTTATCACATTTTATCACATTCACAAGCTTCAAATGTCATGTACCATTACTTTATAACATGGACCAGACTTTCTGAAACTTTACACATATGCTGTATATTATATATTGGTATACACTGCCTCTATTATTATATACCATCACCACTAGTGATACATTTGTAGATGTATGGGTCTGCTATTAAACACGAGAGAGATGGAGAATGAGAGAGAAACCAAATTGACCGCTATAATGGAATAGTAAAAAAATAACAACTACATGTACATTAGTAGTGCAACGATATACCGAACTACGATATATCATGGTATTTTACCTTCGGTATAATACACGGTATGTTGATTTCATGCCACAATACACCTACTATATTTTCCGGATATATCTGTTTCCGGTTTTAGACTATGTATACTCTATTTCTATTTCACTGAGGGCCAAGACTATTTCAAAAGCTATAGCTCAGTTTCTTGTGACTTATTTACGACCTTTCAGTTAGGTGGAATCTGATAGTTTCAGAAAATTGATTAACATTTTAGAGACAAAATATGATGTTCCTTCTCGAATATATTTCTCCACAAATGTAGTCACTAATTTATTTAACAGGATACATCTCATTTAGTTGACATTAAAAGTAAACAGGATATGTGAAACAAAAGCTTTATTTTTAAAAGTAAGTGCACAGAAATGCAATGATGTCATTATTGAATTTTCAACTGAATTGTATTATTCCTGTGTATCGTAAATATATCGTATCGTCAGGTACAAATCGCGATACAGCCAGCCTCGCTCAGTCAGTAGCACTCGACTCTTGATCGTGAGTTCGAGTACAGCCAGCGGCAGGATGGTTTCCTGTCCTTCGGATGAGACAGTAAAACTCGAAGTCCCATGTCGCAGTAGGTGTCCGCACATTAAAGAACCCTCACTGCTCAATGGCCGCAAGTGCCGAGCATAGGCCAAAATTTGAAGCCCTTCACCGGCATTTGGTGACTTTTCCATATGAGTGAAAGATTCTTGAGTGGGATGTTAAACACAATAAACAAACAAACAAACGAATCACAATACGTATCGTATCGTTATTACAGTGTATCGTTGCAGCCCTTAGGTACATTGTACATGTACATGCAAGTACTTTTAGCATGTTTAGGAAATAAGTAGAGCATATATTAAAGAACTGAACACAAATAGTTGTTTTTTTTTCATTTCTCCTAGTCATACCAATCGACGTACATGTACATGTAGTTAAAAAGCATTATCAGGTTTATTTGCTTTTGTCACATCATCACTGTTGCTTCTGCAACAAAAACAAAATACATTATTTGTATGTAAAAATACTTCTGTGTATGTACAGAAATACCCAAAACACAAAAACCAAATTAAAACCGATAGGAAAACCCAACACAACAAACAAAAAGTACACAAAACAAACAAAACACCAGAGTGAATCATCAAAGTCAATCCTAACAACTTTAACTTCTTTGATCAATTCTTTACTGGTGACAATAAATATACCGCCTGGGTCACCACAGAAAATCATGAGTGGAGTTCTGAAGGAGATCTTCTGGGTGGTACATTACACAATTATTGCCCTTGTTTTGGGATGACATGAATATTTGTCCAACTGAGAGGCTTTATGTCACCCAGGGCTTTGCTGTTGATCTAGAGATGTTATGGTAGGAGAGATATTCTGGGTGGAGGAGATGTTCTGGATAGTACATTTGTAGATCTAGAGATGTTATAGGTAGGAGAGATATTCTGGGTGGAGGAGATGTTCTGGGTAGTACATTTGTAGATCTAGAGATGTTATAGGTAGGAGAGATATTCTGGGTGGAGAGGTTTTGGGTAGTACATTTGTAGATCTAGAGATGTTATAGGTAGGAGAGATATTCTGGGTGGAGGAGATGTTCTGGGTAGTACATTTGTAGATCTAGAGATGTTATAGGTAGGAGAGATATTCTGGGTGGAGAGGTTCTGGGTAGTACATTGTAGATCTAGAGATGTTATAGGTAGGAGAGATATTCTGGGTGGAGAGGTTTTGGGTAGTACATTTGTAGATCTAGAGATGTTAGAGGTAGGAGAGATATTCTGGGTGGAGAGGTTTTGGGTAGTACATTGTAGATCTAGAGATGGTAGAGGTAGGAGAGATATTCTGGGTGGAGAGGTTTTGGGTGGTACATTGTAGATCTAGAGATGTTATGGGTAGGAGAGATATTCTGGGGGGAGATGTTCTGGGTGGTACATTTGTTGATCTAGAGATGTTATGGTAGGCCTTAGGGAGAGATATTCTGGGTGGAGATGTTCTGGGTGGTACATTGTAGATCTAGAGATGGTATGGATAGGTGGAGATTTTCTGGGTGGAGGAGATGTTCTGGGTAGTACATTGTAGATCTAGAGATGTTCTAGGTAGGTATTAAGTTCCCTGAAATAACTGACATATCTGATATATGTACATGTATAAACTAAGGTACCTGTATCTACATGTACATGTATGTAGGTACCGATAGTTATTTCATTAAGTTATTTGGTAAAACAGAATCTGATTTAAAGGTGCATGGATACAAGGAAGAAATTGCAAAAACACAATATGTTTTAACAATGATTAAAAACAAATGCTGTCAATTTCTGACACTAAATCTAATCATCTTGGTAGAATTGGCAAAAAATTCTGCAATCCACTTGGCACTTAGATCAGAGAATTTAAGCACCACTTGATTCTGGAGTACTTTATTTAGTTTAATCGTTTTTAACTGGTTGTGATGGAAAGCAATTATAATTTAATCATCTTACGTTTTTGCAAATTGCAAATTACATGAAGCATAAATAAACACCAGTTACAATAGCTTGTATGCCTCAATAATTATCTACAAATGTATGTACATAATAAGTAAATACATACATGTAATAAGTAAATCACAATGGACTGTTTTACTTGTTTTGTTTGTCATTTAAGGGCCCATTAATGTTTTAATTGGTCCAGGTACAGATGAAATATTACAACTTTTTAAATTACAAGTACATGAACCATTACCGCAATATTGCAGTGGGGTTTCTTTCACATGTCATGCTTATGTATGTGCTGAGTGACCTTGATCTTTCATAAATGACCTTCAGTGACCTCTGACTGAAAGTCCCTGTCCCAAATCATTTTGAAATACATGTATCATGTATGATAAAATTCTGATGTACATGTATAGAGAGGTTTTCCCCCAAATTTAAGGGATATGTGCTGAGTTAGCCTGAGTGACCTTGACCTTTCAGAAATGACCTTTGACCGTAAGTCTCTGTCCCAATGAACATTTGTGTGAAATATGATAGAATTCTGATGAATGGTTTAAGAGATAAGAGCTCAGAATTGCAAACAGAACAGAGACTAGTATATGCTGCCCCAAAATTTTTTCAAGAAGCTTACATGTACTATTGTAATATATGTACTTGAAAATAAAACATTAGTTCATTTTGGCAGTGTTTTTTTTTTAAGATCAGTCTTTGATTATCAATGTGTAAAATTAAAAAAGTCTTTTACAAATAGGTATTTTTATTTCAATGAAATTTAATGTCAACGAATGTTTTATTTTTAAAACAATGAAATTGCAACAAAGTGATGATGTAGATGTATTTCTACAATAATTATAATAATTAACCAGAATACATACTAGAAATAGAATGGTGAGAACATATGGCAAACAGAATAGGAACATATGTTAGTGTACATGTATTTTGTACCGTATGGATATATACCAATATATTTATATCTGTAAACTTTAGCTACTGGTAATCCTTAGGAAATAATATGTGTTTCCTGGATTTAAGTGGATTGCATATATATATATATATATATATATATATATATATATATATATATATATATATATATATATATATATATATATATATATATATATATATATATATATATACACACATATACACTGTCAGTATATATATATATATATATATATATATGTTTTATGTACTGATATTTAAGACAAGCATCTACACCTTGCCTCTCTACAAGAATCTAGAAAAAAAACTATTTGTAATTTGAAGCTGGATATCAGCCCAACAATGTGAAAAAGACTGGTTTACATGTACACTATTTGACCAAAACTACACAAAAACATAGTCTGTTACGCATACATGTGTGTGTACACTGTATATTGCATATATACAAGGTACAATGTGAAAGGGATCACCACAGGATAAAAATCAAGGGTAGCAGAGATAATCTTGGTGGAAAATGTGATGTCACAATTTATCACCCTTTCAAGTCACCCCTAAGTAATCTAAATGGTATGTTCCTTTCTGTTGTCTTAGACCTGTTTATGAATGGTCTATATTGTTGAAAGGGTTAACAACAGCTTAATATCTGGACAATTTTATGAACATTGTACATGTGTGTTTTTAAACTTAAAACAATGAAAAGCATTGAAAGTTGCCAGTTGTGGGTTTAATACTGTGTGAGGGAGTCGGAAACGACTCAAGCATGGTATACAACCATGCCTAAAGTTAAAATAGGCCATGTACAGTGATCCCTGTATAAATATAAGCATGAACAATGTGTGTATTGTTTTTGCAAATGATATATTAATTAGTCCATGTACCTACATGTACATGTAAAATTGCATGTATTTATATATATGTGTACTACAATGGTACCAGCATCTGCATTCACAAATTATGTACACGTCTTGTTTATCAAAACTTCTCAAAAAATTTAAAGGAGGAGCTTCTAACTTAAGGCTAATTGTCACCCCCACATAAGGTTGAACATTTGTGGCATATAATCATATGTGAGATATATATTTTACATGTACATGTATGTATTATTTTATTGGTGCCTTAAATATGTGAACTTGCTTCATTTTAATGTGGCTTTCTAAATATGTATATTATATGATTCTAATTCCAGTACATGTAACTGTCAGAAATTTCAAATGAATACTTCCTAAAACTCATGTTTAGAAAAAATTCAGTTTAAGCCTAGATGTAGAACTTTACTTTCATCTGACTTTGTTTTAAATCTTTCCGGAGCTTTATTTCTGAGAATTTGAAGCAACAATTACTCTTTGTAGTACATGTACATTGTACTACAAATTATTTTGTTCATTTACTTACTATATATGAATAAAAAAAAAAATGACACTGTTAATTTTACTTGTCTGTTACAAATACTTGCAGTTTTCATGAATAGAAATTGACACATTCCTAGGGCTGTCATTGATAGACTCGATATCAATATATCGATACAAAAATTGATTCGATATGATAATCGATACACTTTTAAAGTATCGATACATTTCATTATGCATTTCACTGGAAGTTTTTTCTTTACAATTTCCAAAATGTTCCATTTGTTTTACTACATGTTATTGAACTATGTTATATTTTTTTCAAATTGTTCAATTTGTTCAAATAAATAATGTTTTCCTTGCAATGATTGCTTTTATCATCTTCAAATGGTCAAATATACAATAAAACAACTAAATATTACAATGAATCTATTTATATTGAATGCATTCATAGAAGCACCAAATTAATCGATTTATCAATATATCGATACTTTTTACTACTAGATATAGAATTTCTCATCAATGACAGCCCTACACATTCCTAACCATTTTCAAAAGATTCTGATATTTCACAGACTTCCACACAAATGTGCAAAAGTTTGTAACAAGATTTCATCTTCATAAACATACATGTATGAATGGGATAAGTTGAACTTGCGACAGTTGTGCGTACTACTGTATATCATTTAATCTAATGATCTGCTTTCATTTATTTATAATCAAGTATTTCTGGATATTGAAATCAATATATTACATACATGTAGGTGTAGGAACCTGGGGGATGGGGCAGCCCTCCCACCATCCACTTTTTCACATACTTGGTATAAGGAAAATTCTTATATTATCAATAGCAAGTTGTTTCAAATGTAATTGTATATGTTTATTGCATAATCAAAAGGATTGAATTTTAAACCAGGGAAAACATTTTTATATTAAAAAAAATTTGCCCAACCCCACAACCCACTTTTAATTTGCTTGCTACACCACTGTATTATCTATACAATTCTTCATCTATTACTGCTTCTTTTTATATCATACAAAATTTACAAATAAATCTTGATATTTGTTCATAATTATCTAATAAGATTCATTATAGCCTAGATGCATGTCCATAATTAATCAATTGCCAGTATTCTATTTCATCTAAACAAAATGTATTTTTAAAAAAAATTGTAAAAACTTGATAACATGTAATGCAAACTGTCAATCACACAACATTTGAGTCAAAGTAGATCAATCATAAACCACTTTGTCAATATTATTTACTTTTGATAACATTTATGTTGCGGTCAGTTCTGAAGTGGGAAAACAAAATTACTGACCAAAGTCTCACTAGAATCAATTCTGAAATAAACTTGACCTTGATATATATTTTACTTTTAGGTCTTGATACTTTAAGAAAAGTCAACAGGCCTAGACCTAGTAGCCATTGACTTCAATAAGTTATACAACTAAGCTACTCTTCACTTGCCTTACTCTGCATCAGTCGATCAGACCTATTAACTGTATGCTTGGATTATTTTACACCTATATTGTTAACATTATTAAATACATTGTACATCATTATCCACAGGGAAATGCACAGTCTGGAATGCCACAGGCTTAGTTTGGATTATTTCTATGCCATTTAAGATAAATTTAAACCTCATAAATACTATTTGAAGTAATTAACACTGTTCAAGTGTACGAGGAATCGGTTTGGGCCTAGTTAAAACGTTAACAAATCTTTAAAACTCGCTGTCGTTTTTACTGATTTAGCGTTCTTTACACCCGCTAGGAATAAACCGTATTCCATTGTGAATTTCATCCAAAATGAACAATTTAATTCAAATTTAATGAATCTTTCCAATTCGAGTATTTTGTTACAACTAACATTCATTCTTTGACAGTAGGCTTTAATCAGTAGCCTATCGCCTTATCAAACTCAGAATTTCCCCTTCTACAACAGGTACAGAGTTTAAATTTCTTACCTCTATGATTCAATATCCAAAGCCAATTGCTCACAAATTCAAAATATATGTATACATATCGATATCCATAAATAAAGAAAAAATGTGTAGCTCTAATACAACAGTTTGCAGTTAGCATCAACACATGCTACGGTGGAAATGTATCTTACGCTTATCGCGTAAAAAAATCTATATTGTTGTATTTTCCGATATTTCCTATTAAAATGTATTATATGCTATATTCCATTAATATAATTTAAATGTATTACCTGCCATTCCAATAGACTAAAAGTATTTAAACACTAAAACACCGGCATTGTAAATCCTCCATCAGCAGCGAGCGCGAGCATCTCTTGCTGTCAGATCATTTCACACTCAAGTCGTCAATTACGCTAAATATGGCATTGTGGGTACTCAGCTAAGGGCACTTAACTCTGCGACCTTTCTCCACTTAGACCAAGAATAACGTCTGCTTGCTGTGTTTATGAGGATAAGAGACGTACATGTAGTTTAATAGTATCTTTTTTTGTAAATCTTGGTATGGGTTACTATTTTTTAACGCGAATGTCGCATTTATTGCGTACGTGATAAAAGGAATGTCAAAGTTTATTTCCTTTGCTACGGATAATGCTAATTAACGTAATCTAAATGAAGGTGTTCCTGTACACTGCCATTTAAATTTCAAAATTATTTCAATGAAAATTTATAAATAACATCTAGGTCACAGTCTCGCTCCGTTGAGTGTATTATTATTTACATGAGTTATTAATATATCTACATCTTATGAGGTAAGAATATAATTAATAGGCATAGTTATATATAGGCTATTTTCAAATAAGAAATGTAGGCTTAGGCTTATTTTGTTACTGAAACACGCAAAACTGCTTGGTGGATCAAGATTTTTGAATGGCGGGCTATGTAAAGAATGGCTAAATGAAAATGGGACCTGTTATCCGAGTCATTCTCATTTTGTTACCGCTATCATTTAAAAGGCAATCAATTTGATTTAAGAACCGAGAGCTTCCAATGGTCCGTCAATTGTGCGCACTTGAATAAGGTATATCTATCATTAGGTCTACCCTTAAATACATCCACAAAATATAAATCAAACCTTGAATGAAAAACACAAATTTTAAACATAATTATTCAAATTAAATCCTTAGACACATGTCCTTACTTCCGTGTTGTTTCCATCGAATCGGCATTTTGGTCTATCATATCACCGAGTAATCTAATCACAGATTATGCTATCCATGACGTAGGCCTACGCATGGCTTTTGGTAAATGTTAGATGTGCATAACACGGGTACGACAGTCTGTTATATAGCCTACAGTACATAATCCGTTAATATAGGTCTATCTGTATACCAAAAATAAAATAAATACACGTCTACTTTCACACACTAATACACAAATGCGATAATAAGTAAATTCAAACAGTTACCTATGTTTACGTTTACAAAGTTGTCAGTCAACTGGAAACTCCCACACTTGTAAGTATTCTTTTCAGTGTGTACGTGTTTTAAACATTTAAACTTTAAATCTTGTTCTGTTGTAGGCGGCCTACACCAATTTTTTTCAATGTCGCTGCGGTCAGCTGTGTTTAGCTAAAGGTGTAGTCAAGCATGACGTCAAATTTATTTTAGTGTTGTAAATTTGTAGTTTTACAGACCGTGTATTTTTATTATCCCTGTCTGCATTTAATCAACATTAAGGACAATCTCTCTCTCTCTCTCTCTCTCTCTCTCTCTCTCTCTCTCTCTCTCTCTCTCTCTCTCTCTCTCTCTCTCTCTCTCTCTCTCTCTCTCTCGTTCAGTAGTTATTTAAAAAATGTATACACATAAAGAAGTAAAAATATGATAAACGTAAAATCCAATATCAAAATATTTTGACCATTCAAAATGACTTTCTTAATTTATTCTTGCATAATTAACTTTCCTTTACTATACGAGATAGTGATATAATAAAAAATTGAATTGTAATCAGTATTCAGGTACATGATGATTTTTTAAAATGCAGCTAAGAATGGAAATTTCACTCTTGTTATGTTAGAAATAATGTCAATTAGTATAAATAATATGGGCACATGAAATTAAGAAACACCAAGAGACGTAATTATGCAGGATTTGGCAAATTTATGCAAATAAATGTGTAATAACGCAAATCCTTTTCTTAAATCACGTCCTTAGAAAGAAAGGTCCTGGGTGAGACTATTGTCAGACTTGATATTTCACGATTTGAAGAGTTTTCTAAATTTCCTAGAATCTAGTCATCCGATCATATTTCAGCAACGCCTAATCTAATTACACTCGCTTCCTTAATTATGGGCACATTTTATACGTCCTCAAAGGCAAGCATCAAGTTCATAAATGAACAAAAAGTGTTTTAATTTACCGAAATCGGAGAATGTTCTCAACTAAACCAGCTGATTTGTTATATCACGCCATGCACAGAGACAACGTCATTCTTGTAAGACAAAGTCGCAATACCATCACCGAACTAATATAACTTCAGGGGCGTAGCTCGGTCCAGAAAAGTGGGGGGGGGGGGGGCACAACTGTTCAAAATATTGAGAATGGATTACAGGGGCGGATCCAGGAATTTTCAAAGGGGGGGGGGCGTAACTTTTTGCTTGGGGTAGGGGACAAGACGCCATACGCGTGAAAATGGTGCGTTCTTTGTGCAGTGGTGTAGGAAGCAAATCAAATTCGAAAGATGGTTTTAAAAGGGGTTAGGATTAAGGCTGGTGACATTAATTAAATTTGTTTATACTTTAAAAATTAAAATTTAAACTTAAATTAAAACTGTTTATTCAATCATAAATAAAGTCGCCGAGCGGAGCAAGACGCGAACATTTTGGGAAATTTGTTTTTAGATTTTCGACTTTTTATAGGAAAATGAAAGGTTTTATACCTATTTTATCAACTTTAAGCGGCACTCGCTCCCTCATCACTGCCCAATAGTGAGGCAATATTTCATTAGGGGTAGGGTTTGACGCATCTTTCAGATAGTTTTTTTTTTAATTTGGAAACACTTTTTACTGCACCCAGACGCGAAAACACGCATAGCAACCCGCTAATAAGCCACCTTGATTATCCTTCTAAAAATATGATTGGATCAGCAAAAACAGTTACTAAAATCGGGATAGAATTTTGGCCTAGTATCCTCCATACATTGAATTATGACCTCTTTATCGTAAAAAATATCGTTGTTGTATTAATTCGGAAGACTGATGAGGTATCCTCTAGCTTCCAGACACAAAAATCGCCATTCCCCCGTGGTCCAGGGTATATTTCCCAGAAATGTTCAAGTATTTAAGCCCAGAAATAGAGAGTTAATTATCGACTCGTTATTGCTACTCGTTTTTATTCCGGCCAAATGTTGCATTAAATTGACATGCGTATCATTTATCAAAAACAAATTGAGTATCAGCAAACACAAATGCATGAGCATGATAAGGGAGTCCAGAAAATGTTTGATTTTTAAAAGTTCTGGGAAGCCCTTTTCTGGATTCCAGACGTGTTGATAATGTATAATAAAAAAATGGTATGTGAGAAAGTGTGGGGAGGGGGCACCCCGGTACCTACACCTACATACATGTAATGTGTAAATAATTGGTAAGATAAAACTTACATTTTGATACAATGCAAAATTTGCCAAGTTTACAAATAAATTTTCATATTCATACAAGCTGAGGAAAAGAAAACGAAAATTTCTTCACTGAAATGTTGGGCAACAGGGAAGGAAGAGTATATATAATGTAATTCTTTTGGCCGAGCGAAGCGAGGAGTGAAAATTTTGGTAATAATAAGTACGGATTCTGGAAAATCAGTTATTCAAGAATTATAACTACTGCTTTGAAAAAGTCAAGTATTTAAAAAAATTGTGGCTGTGTGATAAAAGAAATTATGTCAAAAAGTGGTGGGGGAGGGGCACAAACATACTTGAACTAATAACTTGTCCCCCCCCCCCAGTTTCAAAAGTAGGGGGAGCACGCCCCCACATTGTCCTAAGCCCTTGAACTTGATGCGTTCTCGCTACCTCCATACAATTTAACTCCATATGTTTTATGGGAGGGGCTGAGTCTAGATATTTCCATTACTTGAATACAAACACGTAAATTTTGTCTTTTTTCTAAAATGAAATATACATTATCGGTATATTAAACTAACGGACAACTAAGCATCTTTATGTCACAGATTTATCTTTAAAAAAATAGATCGATAAACAAAACTTTGACTCGTTGAGGGACACCCCCGAAGTAAGTAATTTGTAAAGTTTGTGTAACTTCGACTCATGACAAATATTCAGTCGAATCTTGACCATAACCGAACTCACTATAGATCGTATTGCAATAAATATTGGTTAATTCATTCACATTACGATCGATCTATGTCATTGATTTACAGAAGGGTCCATTGATTTTCAGGGGTTGACGCATTTGAAAGAAAGTCATCATGTTACTTCGCGAAAAACAAAATTGTTGTAAACTCACTAAAGAAGAAATGAGACACTGAAAAAAGGGGGGAAAATACGCTCCCAATCTTCGATCTCCGGACGTACGCATAGAAAATTAAAAACTAGAGGGAAAATCATCTATATCAATACATCCAGTCACCAATCCATCTGAGAAAACCTTCAAAACTAAACAAAACATCAAAACAATCACTCTCTACAGTATGCAATAAAATGCAAATGAAACTTTGGGGGCGTCGCTGGAAATTTATAACAATTGCTTTGTTTTCCGTTTATTTGTTTTCTCAAATAAATCTATATCACCTGATAGTCGTGACATCATACCAATGTTGTGCGTATAAATTTAATCTAAATGCATCGACTAAATTTACGTAGATTTCTGGTATTTTATGTCAACTCTGACGTCAAGGATTGAGTCAACATTTGCCGATATCGATCTTCCTGCAAGATTTTTCATTATTTTACTTGAATTTAACTTTTAGCAAAGTATATACCTATATAGTTACACGTACTTACAGTAGTAGGCCATAAATGAGTTCGCAAAATTTATTTTCACTATACATATATTATAAGTAATTTCGCGATTTTTTCAACAACTCCTCTAGATTTCATCGTTCACCTTATTTCAGAAAAAAATGATCCACAGAAATTTGAGGTTTTGGTACTCTTATGCTAGAAATTCCATCACAAATTTATTTTCACTATACATATATTATAAGTAATTTCGCGATTTTTTCAACAACTCCTCTAGATTTCATCGTTCACCTTATTTCAGAAAAAAATGATCCACAGAAAGTTGAGGTTTTGGTACTCTTATGCTAGAAATTCCATCACAATCTCCTTATTATTTTAGGTGAAATACATCATTCGTCATGGGAGTAAAATTCTAGCCATGCCATTTCGATGTTTATTACAAAGAAAATGAATGGATTTATGACGTAATTTATAAACACCAAAATAAAACTATTGATACCTAAGTAATTTGTGGATGTAAAGATTTTATCAAAATCAGGCCCATATTTCCAGACTTAAACGTGTCGGTTTTTCATTTATTTCGGATGTCTACTAAATTCAGAGGACAAAATCAAACAAATGCATATTTATTAAGAATATATAGTGAAATACATTTTTGTCCTACTACTGTATATTTCATATCATTTTTGCATATACCTACGGCATATCTTTATAATTACTCGATGGGTTGAACAAAACTATATCCACTTGACTATTAAGAATCAGTGCGGTGGTCTATCGGTAGATCGTTCGACTCGCAAGCGGAAGATCCTGGGTTAGATTCCCGATAGTGAAACCGTGTCATACCAAATACTCTTCTGAAAATGGTACTGGTTGTTCCTTCGCTAAGCGCGCGACAAAAGAAGTGAAAGTCGGATGAGATCATGGTCCCGTGTCACAGTGGGCGTGGCGTATAAAAGAACCCTCACTGCATTGGCGTCAGTCATTAACAATGATACAAAATTATGGCACCTCTCTAACAGCTGGTAACATCCATACAAGTAAAAAAATATTGGCGAGATTTGAAACATTTTAATATTTTCTGTATAGATTTTATAAGCTTATATGGGAAACTGAAAACGGCATAACTCGTTTATCATCCAGTGCGTCTGAATTACGGACTACCTTCACTTTCTTACTTGTTAGGGACTATACCAAAAGGTGAATACACTATTGCCAAGATTGAAAATCTTAAACTCTTGAATCATGATATTACCGTGTGACTCGATCAGTCACGGATAGTGGAGACCGTTCGCCTCGTAACTAGAATAGCTAGATCGCGAATCCATGCAGTCTGGCCTGCGATTTAAAACCACTCCTTCCCCGCGACTTGCTGGCATAACAGAGCTATCATGTTTCCACTTTTTGATTTACCAGGGTTTTACCAAAAAGTGGAAACTTGATAGAGCTGACAATCACAATTCTGTTTTATAACAAGTCTACTCCCCTCCCCGTCCCGTAACGATAGACGTTGCGCTACACCCATAGCTGGCGTCATCTCTATTACATGTAAGTAATTTGTTTTTTGTTTTTTTGTCTAGATTAAGACATAAAAAATAAACAAAGAAATAAAGAAATAAAAAATCGTTACACCAGTGTTATTACTAAGGCATGTATTCCCGCGACAACAATACAAATTTGATTACAGTTAAATAATCTGCCTAGGTGTATTACATCTCAGACGAAAATGGTATTTGATCCGCACTATTTTTCTTGGGGGAATCTACTTATGGATTAGATGCAGACAAGATGTACTTCTTTGGCGGAAACACTGCGTGGTTTTTGTTAAACTAACGTTTTGGGAACTGAAAATCTAGAAAGTATAAATACATTTTCATACGTATTGTTTGTCCACACGAGATTTAAACCGTTCAAACGGAATGATTCCAAGAGTTCCATAGCCCCCCCCCCCCCCATAAAAAAAAAATACAAAACAAAAAACAAAAAACAAAAAACAAAACAAAACAAAACAAAAACAAAATTAAAAAAAAACACCCCCCCAAAAAAAAACAAACAAACAAAAAACAACAACAAAAAAGTAGATAAAAATAAAATAAGATATAGTAAAATAAATTATAATAAAATAAAATTATATATATATATATATATATATATAATACTAAAGAAATAAATTTAAAAAAATAATAAAAATAAAATATAATACTAATAATTATATATATAAAAAAAAACAACAACAACAATAGCAATTTTAAAAATCAGACAAACAGAAAAAATATTCATGATTTGATGGAAATGGGATACAGGACATCAAACGATGTTCCATTATCAACAAGATTTATGAAGAAAAAAATCCCGAGATAAATTATTAACTGAAAGAAAAATGATAATTTACGTACGAGCAGGAAAATGGCATTTTAAAACTTTTTTTAAGACGAAGAGAGACGGTACGTGATCTTTGTCAAGCGACGATTATCAGTCTTTCTTAGATCGAAAGTAGATTAATACCTGGCAATATAAGAATCGCATGTCATATGAACTGGCTAATCATATGGTATGTAATACAGATTCGTCAATGTATTTTTTTGCATCCCAACAATGTCTGTCCAATGATATTAACTGTACGTATATACATACAATTTGTATCATTGGACGGACACTGTTGGGGTATTTACTCCCTTACAGATGTTAACAACGTTATATATATATATATATATTACAGTTGGCGATATATTAGTGATAGACAGCGATGAAATAGTTCAAACATTGTTCTGATAATATATTAACGGGCTTCTTTTGATTCTATTCTCAAGCACAGTAAAATTGGCTTTCGAATAACCAGTACGTTACCCGTATCATCAGTCTGACCACAGACGTAGGTATATAACACACGTATTCAGTCAAACTTGTCTACAAAGGTCAATCAAGAAAACAGACAAAAGTAGCTGTTCCAGACAGATGGCCTTTATACAGAAAAAAGTTAATAAAGGTTGCGTTTGAATGACCTTTAAAGACAGGCACCCTTTATACAGAGGTGACCTTTAATGCAACATTGACTTTTAATGTTTCTGGTTTGGCCTCGCACAACCATCAGTTACACTCAGATTCAAAATATCCTACTTAAGTTCTGTTTAATAAAATAGTCACGAAAATATCAATACAAGAAACAGTATAATTACTTCACACATAATCTGGGTTAATATCAAGTTTCTTCATGTCATATGAAGTATAGGTCAACAGTTTTATATTGTTTTGTTGCCGTGAGATCGATAAAAGTCCGATCGAAAATAAGCAATCAATTGATCAATATAATTCTTTATTGAACACTGTTTTTGTGTCCAGTACAATATGAACTTATTGGGATTCGACAGATCCATATATTGCCCTGGCAGAAACATGTATGGTTACATCATTTTGTTTGGATTATTAATATTGTGAGGCAATAATCCATTAGAGGGTTAGGAAACACGCACCTTTTCCGGGAAAAAAATCTGAAAGTTGGAAGCCCAAAGAATTGTGATCTGGCCTCCAGACTCGATATCACTTCCAGAGAACACCTTTACCTCCCCTGTTCAAGTGTTACACTGGTTATATGTCACAAAGATGGTTGTTTAAGCAAAAATAAACACAGTCGAGCTAATTCTAGAGCCTTAGAGGAATCCGGGAGTATGACCCCCCCCGACAAGGTGTTGGCATTATGCTCCGCGATGCATTTGGGAAATTCGCACAGCTTTTTTCGGGTCCGTGAAGAAAAGTACCTATTTGCACACCACGAGAGGTTTATTGTCTAGATCCCAGACATTAAACTGGGACCTTGTTTTATCTCAAATACATTAAATTGACTCATTTATTATCTTCCCAACAATGTTCCGAGTTTCATCAAACGTAGAAATCACAACATATGAAGAAAAGTTTCGGTAAATCTCTGAATTTTTAAAAGTTTAGACCTGAGAGGCCATTTCCTAAAATGTTGACTTGATTGTTCTCTCTGCCTAACATCATCGGTTTAATACCATGTTAAAAGAAATTTCAACAGTTATTCATCTTCACATCTTTTGATAAAACATTACCAAATTCAAATGGAACTGGTACCCTGTAACCCACCTCTAAACCCACCAATCATTCGTGCCATATGAATAATACAATTCATACTTATCGGGCTCCCTTACTGAGTTTTCCATTTTATGCTGATACGATGATGAATTCAGATTTTACATATATGAATAAAATTGTTCGTATCTATCAATATATTATACACAAATGTACAAAATACAGTAAATTTAATTAAACTATGTATCACGTGAACTTAATATTTTACCAAAAGAAGGGAAAAAAGCAACAAAGACTCTGATTTTATTAGGTGACATACTTGTATCATAATCTGTTATCTCTTAAAATGTGTCCATGCATACAGTTTACCAATACAGGAGCGACTTACAAATACTTGATTGAAACTAGATACCCTTCAGTACATAAATTCTATCTCGATCAGAACTGTTCTAGATAAGAACAATATTACTCTGTAAAGTATTTTAAAAAGAATTCATTATGACGTCGCTAAAAAAAGAATTAAAATCGGCAATCATGTAAGCTTTGATCATTTATCCTTGTCTGATAGCAAAAGACAACGCAATGAAATTTACAATGCGAATAGGTTCAATGTCTCCGGAATATAACGATCTATAACACGTCGTTCCTACTTTCATATATAATGGATAATGTATATCTAGTTATTTAGCAACTTTATTATGTCTCCGCGTGAAACTTTGGTGTTATAAACATTTTAGCGGAATTTCTAATGAAGACGGTTCTTTGCAATATTATTTTATAATGGTGTCCAATCATCTTGGCCATATATTGAATAATGAAACAGACAAATGGATTGCTTTTTAGTCATTACCAATGTCACTGCTGAGTACATGCATCTTGCATTCTCCGGAAATTCTGTCAAGTATCAAAAGTTTTGCCAATGAAGAAATTCGCCAAAGGCGCATTCTAAAGCATTTCTGTTACTGGTGTGCTCCACCAAAGGTTCGACCTATGGCAATTTTGTCACTAGTGAACTCCATCAAAGGTCTGTTCTCCAGCATTTTTGTCACGGATGAACTCCACTAAAGGTTCGTTGTCCAGCATTTCTGTCACTGGTGAGTCGTTTCAATGGTCCGTTCTCCAGCATTTCTGTCACTGGTGAACTCCATCAAAGGCCCGTTCTCCAGCATTTCTGTCACTGGTGAACTCATCAGAGGTCCGTTCTCCGGCATTTTTGTCACTGATGAACTCAATCAATGGTCCGTTCTCCAGCACTTCTGCTCTGATAAATTCCATCAAAGATCCGTTCTCCAGCATTTCTGTCACTGGTGAACTCAATCAATGGTCCGTCCTCCAACATGTCTGTCTCTGATAAATTCCATCAAAGGTCCTTTCTCCAGCATTTCTGTCACTGGTGAACACCATCGAAGGTTCTTTTTATAGCAATTCTGTCACTGGTGAGTCGCTTCAAAGGCCATTCTCCAGCATTTTGGTCAACGTTGAGCCCCTTCAAAGGTCCGTTCTCAAGCATTTCTGTCTATCAAACGTGCATTCACCCCCTTTTCTGTCACTTGTAAGCTTCACCAAATGTCTGTTCTCCAGCATTTCTGTTACTAGTGACACCAAACGTATGGCACGCAATTTTATCCCAAACCCTGCTAAGATGTATCTATAGGATAACAGACCGTATCTCTGAATATCACCAAGTATTCAGGGTTACAGGTAAACTATCCCATAGATACCTCCTGGTATATATGAGATAGCTGAAGGTATCTATGGTATAGCCGATTTGTAAAACTGACTACGTCTTGATATTCTTGTTATTGCTACTTAATTCATATACATTCACTCATAATCCGCTGCTGTGATTGGCTGAGGAAAGATTTGGTATTTCAGAATATCTGAATGTAACAGCTGTTTTGATTGACTTATCGGCTATACATGAATTGCAAAGGGAATCTAAGGTTTTGGTTAAAACAGCGCACTAACAACCCTGTATCGCAGAATACCTGCAGGTATACAGGGTTAGAGAGAAGTATTTCATTGCAACCACGGACCATGAATTAAATAGCAGTACCCCTAAATATCAGGAGGTTTTCAGATTTACAAATCGGCTATCCCATAGATAATCCAACTATCCCATAGATGTCAGGATGTGTCTATGGGATAGCTAACCTCGTATACCTAATGATATTCAGAGATACGGTCTGTTATCCCATAGATACCTGAGGTATCTATTGGGTAGCGGGGTTTTGGTTAAAATTACATGCTATACAGACGTGCATTCTCCAGTTTTTCTGTCACTGGTGATCTCCATCAAAGGTTCATTTTCAAGCATTTCCGTGATCGTACAGCTCCGTCAAAAGTGCATTATCCAGTTATGTAAAGTATCATCAACGGATCCAGTTAAACACCCCCATTGCCGCGGTGACGTTAAGAAAATTATTGGCTAAATAGTAAATAACATTTTACATTTGTACTATTTGACATTAAAATGCGGTTTTATTGCAATTCAATACAAACTTTCTGCAGCAAAAAATAGAACGCATATCGATTTCGAAAGAACATTCTACCAAGAGGTAGTTATATTTAAACTGTTCCATTGACAGAAGTAATGTTTGTGAATGAACATGGCGAGAGATTTTTATATCGAAGTTTAATTGGCAATAAATTTTCAATTAAAGGTACATGCAGCAGACAATTTATCTAGTATACGGTTCCCCACATTGTCTAAAGTTAGGCAGCACAGACTACCATTGGCGTAGTCTAGGGTTATTTACATGTCAAAAAATGTCGGTTGATCCCTTTATAAAAAAAATCAACAAATTGTGGAACTTGTATATTGTCGAAACGGTCGATTCCTTGTCACATATTGTATCTGTTGGGGATTTTAACACAGACTCGTGTTAATAAAAATAATGTTTTATTCGGACATAATGAGAGATTTTACTATCGGGTGGTTGATGGTGGGGTTTGATATAAGATTATATAGTTTTCAACAGGAATGGCATCAAAATGGAGGTTTCAATAAAATTTAAACTCAATACACATGTGATTTTTTTTTTGAAAACGTTAAATGAATCATGACTAGTGGTTATACATTATCTCGGATTACTCGAGGTTTACTTTAAATGAATGCCAATTGACTGAGGTGATTTGGAAGTCAACGCTGTAATAACAGTCGCTTTTGAGATAATTGTAAAACTGTTGATATGCATTATCTAATCAACAAAACATTCAACATCTATTGATTTATTTTTTATATTAACATTGTTCTCAAAGCCAAAATTAATGACAGAAATAAGGAATGACACTGGATGCTTTCTGGCATGGCATCTGATCCCACCTCTGAATGTTACCAGAGTTCTATGCTTGTCATGTGATTATTAACTACTGTTTTATCAACTTTTATACGATGAATAGGGCCTCCGTGGCCGAGTGGTTATAGCATTGCGTTTTAAATCACACGGCCTCTCACCTCTGGTTCGAATCCCGCTAGGGTCATTTCGAATTAAGTGGGAAAGTTTGCCAGTTTTCTTGCGGAAGGTCGGTGGTCTTTACCCGGGTGACCAGGGTTTTTCCTCCACCAATAAAAACTGGACACCATCATATGACTGAAAAATTGTTGAGTATGGCGTAAAAAAAAATCAAATCAAATCAAAATCAATCGAAATTCGAAATGATTTTGATTCATTCGAAATGACCCTAGCGGGATTCGAACCAGAGGTGAGAGGCCGTGTGATTTAAAGCGCAATGCTCTAACCACTCGACCCCTTCACTGGCAATAATTATGTTAGAAAATGCAAAATCCAACCTTGGCAAAATTAGCGAATCTTCAGATTTCATCGGTACTTGAACACATATTTATCTACTTTAAACATATGCGCATTATGTGCGGATTTTGTTTATGTTTTGTGTCATCGGTTATTTTTCAGATGTTTACATTTTGAGATTGCATTATAATTCAATGTGTTAGGCTTTATATAACTGCATGTGTAAATGTTAATAAAATCCTATAATAATATCGACAAAATGGATTTGTTACGTCAGAGGTGAACTGAATGAGCTTTTTGATGTACCAGAGGGGTTATGTCAAAATGAAAACAGGATAATTAATTACTCTGTGTTGAAAAAATCTGACTAAAACTACCAGCAGCCAGTCGTATCACTTGAGAAACGAGAACTAAAGACAATTAAAAACCAATCTTAATTAGTTTTCTTTAAAATTGATCTAATTTTTAGAATTATATATATATATATATATATATATGTATATATATATATATATATATATATATATATTATATATATATATATATATATATATATATATATATATAGAGAGAGAGAGAGAGAGAGAGAGAGAGAGAGAGATTCATATTTACATATATATATATATATATATATATATATATATATATATATATATATATATATAACACATGTAGAAGTGAGAAATTATTGTACTTCATGGTCGAGTGCTTTATTTAACACATTTCAAAATCACCACAGGTGTGGATCCTGTATTAACCATCCAAATCACCACAGGTGGTGATTCTTGTATTAACCATCACAAACTTGACACTACTCCTCATAAGTAAGCATGCATAATAACTAACTGTGCGCAGTTATTGATGGATCCCCTAATGAGTAACGCTTCTTGTTTACAGCAGTCCATATTGTTTGTTATCCATTGCCAGGAGAATTTCCCGACTGCCTATAGATTTTGGTCATTGATTTACATGTGACAGTTTATATAAGGCTATATCGCCGATAATACAGAGGATTTTGTGACTTCCCGCGAGGGACCACTGGCCGGAAAATATCTCACCTAACAACGTATAAAGCTTGCTTTTATACATTCAGTTATAACTAAATACATCCAAATGGTGATTGTCATTTATGAGGTTTTGAGATGCAAATCTCTGAACAGATTCCGCATTTGAATGTAATTGAATTTATTTTATTGAATTACTTTCATTTAATCGCGGAAACTAGAGAATTGTTTATTACAGTTACGCAATGCGAACAAGCAAGTACTACAAGCATTGTCTACCTGAATGAAAATCAATTTATTTTATTTTCAGATGGGAATATGTTTGCATGGCGCTATCACTCTATCCGGCAATCTATCTCAGTTCTGTCTACATCTCTGTCCATCCATCCGTCATATTGAATTTACCGGGTGTGTGTAAATATAAAACTTACACGACCGTCTATCCATCCACCCACACATCCATCCATCTATCTATCTCCGCGACGCTGAATTTCTGTTATCTAATTTCACCAAATAATAAATCTGTTTTCTACAAACTGTCTTTATCGATGTAAGTTAAAAGACAATTGAGCATATAATGTCGGAAATAGTGATACTCCAATGTTATATCTCATTAAACTATTAAATGTAGGATATAACAAATTTTCTGAGCTTCCTTGGTGCGTAAACTCTGGAAATGATGTGGATTGAATTTGATTCTTGCACATTGAAAGTGATTCATGGAATGTACATTGTATTTTATTGTCTTTTCTATGCACAAAGTAAAGACAAATCGTGTGAAAACGAGAAATTTGCAATATATTTGGTTTCAGTTTTTGTAGAAGTGATTCGCTTTCTAAGTTTTATTGGAACCTCTATCAAGAGTAATTTTCTGAAATATTATGCAATACTTATTTGATATGTGTTAATTTAGAGGGGTTTATATAGTTTTTCCTTTACTTCAGAATCTGTCTTACTCTTTAATGTACATGTAGCAAAGATGTATCACAAGGGTATAAACGAAGATTCGTTGTTTTAAAAAAATATTATAAATGCCCGAAAGAAAATATATAAAATATAAACAATTTGCATGAAATTGACGGCACTCCTGAGATTTTGTCGTTTCGAAGAGTCGACAAAAAGAATGGTATACATGTATGTTCATCTTCTTGTGTAGGCCAGTCTAAACGCTTCTTTTGACCTTGTTACATGATATATAATAACCATTTCATGTTTAATACGCTCCTAATGTAATCTAAAAAAAATCATTTTGATCCACTTTCCTTGACCTTGATAAACAATATTATTGCGGACTTATGTACATGCACTCTAAACTGGTGAAAACATTTTGATACACTTTCCTTGACCTTGCTGCACGATATATAACCATTTCATTTTCAGAACAGGTGCCAGTGTGGCCGCGGACGGACAACCTTTGGAGGAACTGGCTAGTGCTAATCGGCCTATTCCAGTAAACGATAAGCAACCCTAATGTATGCAATCCAAAATAAAACATTTCCAGTTCCCTTGGCCTTGATATAACAATTTCACTTTCATTACGATTCTAATGTGTGCAGTCTAAATGAAAACATATTTCAACCAACTTTCCTTGACCTTGCAACACGATATAACAATTTAACTTTCATTACGGTCCCAATGCAGGGGCGGATCCAGGATTTTTTGAAAAGAGGCGGGTTGAGTATTATCATTTACAATAACAGAAAATTACTTAAAGTACGTACAGTAATGCACGAAACTGTACATGCGATCCGTTTTCATTGTTTTATATTCCTTTTGATTATGCAATAAATATTTACAACAGTGGGGGATCTAGAATTATTCTAATAGATGGATGTTTTTTTAGGCTGGTGACATAAAATTCTACTTATTGTGATGTAATGCATACATCATCAGAAGTCGACTGAGGTTTAAAGTTTGAGTGGGTGTAAAATTAAAAATTCTTCGCCCAGCGGAGCGAGGCGCGAAAATTTTGGGAATTTAGAAAAAAAATTTCCGACCTTTTATAGAAAAAATAAAGGTTTCACACCTATTTTATGAACGTTATGGGCACGCTCTCCTTGGTCACTGCACATAATTTTAAGTGTTTGATTAATTATGAGGCAATATTTCATTAGGGGGTCATGTTTTATCTATTAAAAACAATATTTTTTTAAATTTGGAGAAGCATTGGTAGAAGCATTTTTCTGCATCCAGACACAGAAAAACGCTTATTAATCCGCTAATAAATAATATTGAATACCCTTCTAAAAAGAAATTTAGAGCAAAATTTTCAGATCTTTAGCTGATAGCCTAATATCACAGGAGAATATCGTATACATTTTGACCCAATGCAAATTTTGTGTACAAATAAATTGTCATATTCATATATGCTGAAAAAACCCGCAAACGACAACATTTTTACCGATATGTAGGGCAAACACAACCCATAATACATTTGTACAAAGCCAGTAGTCCAAATCCATATAATTTAAAATATACAAATCCAGGATGGATCCAAGATTTTGAGTTAGAGGGAAGAGTAAAATTTGTAATTGTTTTCGCCGAGCGAAGCGAGGTGCGAAAATTTGGTAGGACTAATTTAAAAAGCTCTGGGAAGCCTTTTCCTGGATTCCAGACGTGATGATACTAATATAAAAAAATCAATTTTCAAAGGGGGGTGCACAATGCTATGCACATGCATTCTAAACTAACCCGCTTTCCTTGACCTTACTACACGATATAACCATTTTACTTTCATTACCATCCTAATGTAAGCAGTCTAAATGAGAACAATTCAACCCGTTTTCCTTGACCTTGTTACATAATACAACCATTTCACGTTTATTACGGTCCTCATATAAGCAGCCTAAATGAAAACATTTCAACCCGTTTTCCTTGACCTTGCTACACGTTTGTTTGTTTATTGTTGTTTAACGTACCACTCAAGAATTTTTCACTCATATGGAGACGTCAACAAATGCCGACGAAGAGTTTCATAGTTTGGCCTATGCTCGGCACTTACGACCTCACGATCACGAGTCGAGCGCGCTACCGACTGAGCCAGGTCGGCTGACCTTGCTACACGATATAACCATTGCACTTTCATTACGGTCCTAATGTGTGCAGTCTGAATGAAAAAAAATCGATCCACTTTACTTTCACTACTGTCATAAAATCACCAATGACAAAATTATACAGTCACACAAATGTCATTAAATAATTATCATGTTTTCACCTTTTGGTAAAACGTATCTATCAAACTCTGAACTTGAACTTTGGAATTACCCAGTAGCCTACTAGTTACGTTTTCACATCGACCTACACTATCCGTTTTACCGGCGGTATCGCCAATTTTTACCCAATATTTAATTTTTACATTGTCTTGGTTTAAAACAGAAAGAACGCAATGACTTATGGAGTATTTATCTAGATGCCCGGTTGTTTTTTTTTTTAGAACAGACAAACAACACCAACTTCTTGGACAAAAGACAATATACGTCAATGTAATCAACACTTTCGCTCATATTGGTTGCTTTCTCTTATTGCATTAGAACTTATTGACCGATTTATCACGCAAATGTTGATTCGGGGCGGAACTTAATATGACAGGGGCACACTCATCGTCAGACTAGACACTGTCTTCTGAAACTAATACTTTACGAATATCTATTTACTGGCTTTAGGTTGGCAGCAAAAGTAATAGTTATGTCGCGTTTGAATTGGAGGCATGTAAAATAATAACGAAACAAGGAATAGGCACAAGTCAGGAAAAAAAAAATATATCAGACAGTTGTGTCAGAATAAGAGCAAGTACATTTCTTGAACTGATGATAAAACTTTTTTTTAAAAAATGACGTCATTTATATATAGATCTAGTGCGACCAACACAGAGCAGCACATCCGGTTAAAAAAAGCAAACAAAAAACAAAACAATAGGGTATATATCTTTTGAATACCTCTGATTCCATGCATGAAATTAGCTTCAAGACTTCAACTAACCCGTTAATATTTGGCTTGTTGTGTTAAGAAACACGTGTCAGTTTCTCTTGGACAAGTCATACTTTATTTTAAACCTTTTGCTTCTTTCACTATTTACTCTTTCTATCATACTTATCAAGATAATGTCAAAAACATCCAAAACATGAAAAATCCACTTAAAAAGGGAAATAACTCCCATAAGGGGCAACCTGACAATTTCGGTCCTATTGACTTTTTTTGTAGATTTTTGCATGCTAAACATTTTAAAGTAACGGTATTTACTCTACCTATTTTACTTTTCAAGATAATGTCAAAAAAAAAACAAAAAAAAAAACAAAAAACATCTAAAAACATGAAAAATTCGCAAAAAGGGAAAATAACTCGCATAAGGGTCGACTCGACAATTTCCACCAAAATGAAATATTTGTAGATTTTTGCAAGCCGCCCATTTTAAGGTAACGGTTTTTTCTCTAGCTTTAATAATTTTGGAGATACATGTATTAAACCAAAAATATCTGCTGACTCATTCTTTCTATATTTAGCCATGACAGCCATGTTTGGTCGTAGCCACTTAACAATTATGCATACAAAATTTGAAACTCATTGGTTCATGAGAAGAAGATTTTTAAAGATGTACCAAGTTTTGGTCCTTTTAGGCCCCGTTTAGGGCCCCTATTGGTCTTATCGCTTTTTTCATTCGCCAACTTTATGGGGCTTCACATGGAGATGCTATATGCCAGGTTTGGTTAAAATTGGCCCACTAGTTCTTGAGAAAAAGATGTTTAAATGCAAAAGTTAACAGACGGACGAACGATGCCGGAGCTGTGGCTATAGCAATAGGTCACATGGCCCTTCGGACCAGGTGAGCTTAAAAAGCATAAACTTTATTTTTTAACAACGATTAACAAACAATTACGTTACATTGACTTATATATAAATGTTTCCCGTTAGCTCTGCTGATGTTGACATCTCAAGCTGTCCGAAGAAACCCCAATTACACAGATAAAACCCACGTGTCTAACTTGGCGACCGCCATTCAGTCTATTGTATCGGTATATTCGGTTTTTGAAACCCTGTTAGTTTAGAATCGATTTACAATACTGAAAATGATGAATAATTCCGATTGCGTCACACACCACATTACCAATCATTGTGCCTGACTCCAAATATACAACATACTTATAATCACAATTTTTCATTTTAAAAGGTTAAGATGGATGGTCGAAATTGGAAAAAAAGTTTTCCAAAATATATTCAGAATTCCCACTACATTCTTAATCCATTCATATTCTCCCACATTTTCATTTTAACATAATGAATGTCATTGGTCGAGTGTGAAAAAAAAAATACATTTTCTAAAATAAATTAAGATTTCAACTACATTCTAAATCCACAAGATACATATACTCACACATTGTCATTTTAACAGAGTGGATGGTCGAGTTTGTAAAACCGTTTTCCGAAATAAATTTAGAATTTCACTACATTCTTAATACATAATAGATTCCATACACAAAATTGTATTTCAACAGAATGAATAGTCGGTTGTTTAAAAACCGTTTTCCGAAATCGATATAGAAATGCATTACATTCCTCTTTATACATAGCTACCTTGGTATGACTTCTAATAATCAAGAATAAAACGCTACAAACGAACATTGAGATCGAGAAAAATATTTATTTGTCTTATAAAAATAATGCCAATGACATCATACAATTCAAATTTAAAATGAAATTACCCAATCCAGCAAAATTACAGATATAAACACCACAGCTTTCAAAAGAGTGAGATGACAAACAAATGTAAAGTATACCGTTGCCATGGTAAATAACAGCAATTTGTATATTAAAAGCTGTGACAGAAGTAGAGCAATACGACATTTAAACTGACACGGATTGGACCCCTAAACAAGGGGCCAAGAGCACTTGTCACATTTTGTAACACTTACCACAGCGGTTTTGAGGAGTTTTAAATACTTATAAGTACAACAAACAGAACATGGGAGCAAAATAAAATTACGTCCGGGATCAGTGAAAGAAAATGAAAACAATGCACTATAGGAGTATGCTCAAAAAGTCATTTCTTATCTGTATTTGAATAGAAATCTTTCTCGATTCAGACAAACTTTTACACTCTTGTTACCTATCAAGGATGTTATAACTTAAGTCACCACCCCCTGAAAAAAATGGACACTTCTATAAATCAATGACTTTGACCAGTCCAAATGTGTATAACTATAATATGTACTTATGTGTATACTAGTATGTAATAATAATGTACACATGAATATTTTCGCTGCCGCTTAATTTTCGCCCTTAGATGAGAAGACAAATTCATAACGAAAGCGAAATTTTAAAGCTAAAGAATCGAGGCAATATATACATCCCATAAACGAGATTATATTGATTATGGCAAATTAAAGGTGGTTTGAATATGTTTTCTGTCGCAAAACGGTGAAAATAACCAGAGACGAATATTACAAAGTATACAGTATTTTGATCTAAATACATCCTCTCCCCATCATGTTAATTCTCCAATAAGAGTCTACAACAATGTTTGATAATTAGAAAAAGCTGATGAAGTACGACGTTTTACGGATCCTAGATTAGGGGAAAATAAACATACATAATCTTAAGAGTAATATTCCAATTTGTGCACACCAACAAGGTGCGTATACAGAAACCAAATTGTAGTATGCCGAACTGAAAGCAATAACAACATAAAACTTTGAATGAAAAGTATTAGAGTATACGTGTTAAATTATAATTCAATCTTATTCAACAAAAGGTTTATATATTCAATAAATGACCCCCTCCCACCAACATTAATTTGTGACCGAAGAAAACTGAAAAAATGACTTACCATAGAGTTTGTAAGAAGCCATTTTAGATAATACTGTAAAATGGGGAGGGGTCAATTTTCAGTTTTTTATGCAAAATCTTCCACATGCCATTGGGTTAATTTATGAGGAAAATGGATATTATTACAAATAAATATTACACATATTCGTCTTGACTAATTTGTTTGCCTGGTGGTTAAATTTGCATATTATCTCCCATCACATGATATACAAATGTTACCCCTGCTAATATTGACATGTATATAATAGCATCCGATATCCCAAGATATAAGAAAAATACATTTAAAAGTCCCGATGATACGTTTCGGTGGAAAGATTCTAGCACGTGATCTATACACACCAAATATTCAGAAATAAATGCCTCAGCAAATGAATTCAAAAGTATTATAAATAATACATGAAATATTGCCATATTGAGATGCCCTCTCCATCAATCTGGACCAATTAAAGGCCATCAGGGTAGCACAGAATTATTCAATAAAAGCAAATTATGATAAGTAAGAGAGAAAAATAATTTGTATATGAATATATCTGAAGACAATAATAACATTCTATCTGAATAATTAGGTCATCAACAAATGTAGGTCAGAGCAGCATAGATAGATGGCCTACATCAGAACAATTATGTTAATATAATGAATCTAGTAACATTTTAGACTTTGGGAAGTACTGAACGATGGAGCACTTACCAGGAATTTTAATATCAACAAATCTAGTAAGATTTTAGGCTTCGAGAAGTACCGAATGATTGGACACTTACCAGGAATTTTGGTATTAATATATCTAGTGACATTTTAGGCTTTGAGAAGTACTGAATGACTGAACACAGACCTGGGATTTTTTGTATTAACAAATCTAGTAACATTTTAGGCTTTAAGAAGAACTAAATGATGGGACACTTACCAGTAATTTTGGTATTAATAAGTCTAGTAACATTTTATTTTTGTATTAATAACAAATCTAATAACATCTAGACTTCAAGAAACACAGAATGATTGGACACTTACCAGGAATTTTGGTAACGATAAATCTAGTAAACTTTAAAAGTACTGAAAGACGGGGCACCTACCAGGGATTTTTGTATTAACAAATCTAGTAGCATATTAGGCTTTGAGAAGTACTGAATGACGGACACTTACCGGGGAACCTTGATATTAATAAATTTAGTAACAGTTAAGATGCAGAGTTAAGTTTTGAATGACTGAATATCAACTCATATGTACCCTCTGAAAAACAATGAACTCCTCTGTAAATCAATGACTTATGCCAGTCCAAATGTGTATCTAGGGTTGAATGAGTTAAGCAGTAAATATGGAGTGGATATGAAAATCAGCAGGATAATTCAAATTTCATGGCTTTAGCATGTGTGCTAGGTAATTAAACAGTAAACTGTTAGAGTAACTTATATTTACAATATAGATCTAGTTCTAAAAGACATTATATATAATTAATTCATCAGATTTATATACTTGAAAATGGGCCTAATTGCTCAATAAGAAATTTCTGTCATTCAGACTCATGCAGTTGAGCTTGAATTTTAAACTGGATATATACGCGAACGGCACGAAGATATAGGAAAAGAAACATAACATATGTATTATGATATTGGGCTTTATAGGAAATATAACCATTTAACCGCAAAACATAATCTGCCACAAGTGCTAGTGTTACCTGGACGGCACAACTAAAACCAATTGAATTAATAACATTAATAACTAAATATTAATGTTTTTTATGCATGAATATGATATTTTGTGTAATACTACAACAAACTGATACATATTGACACAAAAACTGTTGATCTATGTTATATTCCTGTTTCTGTAACAATGGAAACCAAAATAGGACGGAATGAATTCCAGTCAATTCTGGCGTCCTCTTTGAAGATGTTGTTGAAAAATACAGATTATATAAAACAATGCTTATCTTGAAGATTTTATCCAAAATTGATTAAAAAAGAATACCTTACATGTTTTTATTTCTTTTATTTGGGGAATTTATATAATATAGCTAAACATTTTTATCAATGAGGTCACAATGGCCACTTAATTTCCGTCCTGTTAATCATAACATTAGCAGCATGCATGTCCTATTATTTGTCTTGTGTAGAGGCTTGGGGATATAATTGTGACATAAGAAGTATGATTTTGCAATTCTGAAATCGCTAGAGTCAATTTAAAGTCAAGTATGTCAGAAAACAGTTCACCTGGTGGGCTTTTTTTCGTCGCTAATGTTACATAATTTTTTCCGTCTTCAAAAACTCTAACACTAACAACGAAAATTAACTGTGTTTTTGCTACATCTGTGATCATAAACCCAGAATGCAGTGTATTCTTTTCAAATGTCGATTTCTAAAGACGTTAATTTCATGGCTGAAGGAACATTGATCGCAAGTATTGATATTGAAAATAACTTTTGAAATTTTCTGTCCAACAATTGTAACACTAGCACAAGTGTAACATTAGCAACAAACTTCCTCTTTATTTCATATAACCTTTGTGTAACATAAATATGGATGGAATTAATTCAGTGGGACATATTTCGTCCATGTAACACTAGCACTCGTGAAATCTGCCATGATGTACAAACTATTTTTTATCATGTTTTTAAATATAGAAGTTGCAAAGAGAAAAGCACTTACTGATATCAGATTTGAGCTCAAATGATGAATTTTTATTGGCAGAAATGATCGTCTTGAGCGTTTGTTTGTTTTTGGTTTTTGCAATATCATAACTTTGGTATTATGTCTTTATGATAGACTCTTCTTTATTTATGTTTCATCTGAATTATGAACTGATTTTATTTGGGAATACAGGACTACATTTTATTACTTTCTATGAAAATTGGGGGGAAAATTGAAAAAATAAAGTTTTAAAATTTTGTAATAGAAGAAAATTTTATAAACCATTGAAAACTGTATAAAGACATGGTAAAGCACAGAATGATCAATTAACTGTATATAATTTGTATAGATCCAGTTTACAATAAGTAAAAAAAACAAATAAAATAAGGTTCAAAAGAAACTTACATATAGTTTATGGAAGTAGAAAAGATGGAACAATAAAATGAATCATGCTCAATTATCCTAGGCTAGAGTATCACAACCTGTGATATTTAAAGATATTTAATGGATGTATTTTCTTGCCACACACACTGATGAGATGTATAAAGTTTATATTGCCATCTGTAAAATGAAAAACAAATAAATAAATGTAACATCTTGGTTCTGTTTACAATGGCTTCTGATGTGTGTTTCTGTGAATAAGATTTACTCCATTATTGTATAATCTTGCGATTTAAACAAGAGCAATCATTGTAGAACATTATGTCTATGAATACTAATGTTACTTTGAAAAAGAATCTAAAATGAAACAGCGTTTTATTAATTGCTGAAGTCAGCGATTTTCATCCTCTTCTTAGACTTACAATGATGCAAATGAGATTTGTGAGACAGGTATTATTGTACTGCACTTAACAACGACCTTGTAGGCAACCAATTCAATGTTGAGTGTAATAGTTACTAAAAATATACACCTATATGTCAAGACATAATAGTAAACATCATTCTGTACTAAATATCATTACAATTACTGAGCATATTGCCAGGGTAAACATATTTCTGATATCCACCCCATACAAAAAAAAAAAAAAGAACAGAACGATGCAATGAATATTAAAAAGAACCGAACCCCCCCATAAAAAAATAAAAACACACATCTCCGATATGATTAAATACTCATTACTTGGGTTTGACACTGATATATATATATATATATATATATATATCATAACTTGTGTTGTTAGTATGCCACTCTTAAAAGTTTGTATAAACTAGGCTGCAGTTGCTTAAACATATACAAATAACCAACAGGGCTTAATAAATCTCATTGGTTGAGGAATTAAATTTTGAAGATGTTATAAAATTAATTGAAGGGAATGTAAATTTGTTATTGAAGTCTCTAACAATGCTGGGTTTCCTACCATGGTGATGTAATTTGGAGAAATTTTGACCAAAGCAAGATACACATTTGAAATTGTCATGAGAATCCCAGCTTGATGGCGTCTAGACATGATGTACACTAATGTACTACACAAGTTTTCAGTTACTTTAGAAACAGATTCAACTACTCGAGTAAATTGATTATCATGTTTATCTAACTGTTGTTAATTAATTTTCAAAATTTGAAAAGATACTCGGTAAACCTAGTGTCTTTTCAAATTTTGAAATTAACTAAATTTGAGTTGGATAAACATGATAATCAACTAACAATCTCTCTCTCTCTTTCTCTCTCTCTCTGTCTCTCTCTCTTTTCACACACACACGAATCAAATGCATCCAAAAACCAAATATTTATCATTGACATAACATATAAAGGACGAGTACAAGCTCAAAAACACATATAATAATGGGATAATCTATTTCCAGTATGGACAGATATTTAGAAAATCCACATTCACAATAAGTATGAACACTATATCTGTCCATTGTGAAGCTCTTGCTGTTATACATATCAGCCATAAAAAAAGGTTTTACTATCCAATCTTTCGGGGGGAAACATATTGCAATGTGCATGTGATTTCCGAAACAAAAACGTGCACTTTTTGGCAGATTTGATTAATATAAATAAATCATTTGAAAAATCACAAATAAATCACAGAGCTAGATTATAACTCAAGGTTGTTTTTAATTAAAGTTATAAAAAACAAATTGAAAAGCTATAATTTGTTATACAAAACAACAAAATGATTCAATATAAAAATTGTTGTTAAGAAATTTAATGGAAACCACAATAAAGAAAAAAGACAAATGGACTACCAAACAGAATTACCTATCCCCCCCAAAAAAAACCCAACAGCAACAAAAACATCATGCTCTATATTGCTGGCATAAAAACCAAAAACTAACACACACACACACACACACACACACACACACACACACACACACAATCACACACACACACACAAACACACACACAGACTCACACACACATACAGACTCACACACACAAATACAGAGGCACACACACATAATACACACACACACAGATGCACACGCATACACTGACTCACTCACATACAGACTCACACACATACACATGCACACACATACACATACAGACTCACACACACATACAGATATACACATACACACAATCACAGATGCACACACACAATCACAGATGCACACACATACAGCCTCACACAAAAACATACATACTCACACACATACAGACACACACACATTCACAGACTTGCACACACATTCACAGACTTGCACACACAAAGACTCACACACACACATACACAGATGCACACACACACACATACACAGATGCACACACACATTCACAGATGCACATGCACATACACAGATGCACACACAAAGACAACAAGAAATATGACGATAACAAATAAACAAATTTTTAAAATATAAAATTGGGATCATCTTTATAACAATTTTGGCATGGATTTAAAAATAAATCTTGACAAAAAGAGCATATGTTCAGTAAAAAATCATACAAATAAACATTATTTGCATTCAACTGAAAAAATGACCACATCTTAATTGAATACAATAAGTTGAAATACATCTATACCACATCAGTGACAGATAAATTCATTTTTGTTAACACTAACATTTCTGATATTCTCTTTCCTACCCATGGTTTTATGCAACAAAAATCACTTCACAGCTAATGAATATTTATTAGGAATGGGTGTGTCAAATATAACCAATCACAGTGGTTGTGATCAGCAATGGAAGTTATCACATAGTCTGCTGATCCAATACAATTCTGAAATTGATTAAATGCCTTGATCTGATTGAGTGACGAATGCAAACACTGTTTACTTGCATTGGCTGAGGCTTCATGAATATTAAAAAAAAAAAAAAAACACAAGTGATTTCGTTTGCATGAAACCATGGGTAGGAAAGAGCATACAGATTTTGGACAGTGGTTTTACTACAGTGGATATTCCTCAGAAGGCATTCAAATCTGAAAACAATATTTTCAAAGCATTTTACCCGACAGAATAAAGAATAAAAAAGAGGGGGGGAAATGGACATTAATAAAGTTGATGGCATGACTGAGGTCATTGATCTCTATATGAATTTCAATATTCTGAAAACAAGGAACCAAAAATTGTGTAAAAGTTTTAAAAGGATTCGTAAAAGCAAACTTGACTTATTGTTAAACATGTGTATTTCTAATGAATAAAGTACCATAACTCTGTAACGACAAAAGTCAAAACCATAAGAATCGAAAGGTGCCTAGTCTACAGAGAAGCAAACATAGTGTAAAAATTTCAAAAGGATTTGTGAAAGCAAACTTGATTTATTGTCAGATATTTTAACGATTAAAGTCACATAACTCGATAATGACCAAAGTCAAAACTGTCACAATCCAAAGGTAACTACCGGTAGTCTTCATGGAACCAAACATTGTGTACATTAATTTTAAAGACTTGTAAAGGCAGACTCGAGTTATTGCGATAATGCACGACGATATCAAAAGGAATATAAGGCTATATTGTGGTATAAAACAAACAATATATCATTAAAACCTTCTGCAAAACGCAGGAATAATGGCAAACAAAATGATAAATATGAATTGGTGCATCATCGCAATAATCTATTATCCAGTTTCTTGACCTATATTGTCATATTGACATTCACGAGAATTGCTTGGCTGTTGGAATAAATAATCGTTACTAGATATAAAAACAATTTCATCACAAAACCTAATTCAATTGTTGCGTCTTACTATGAAGTGGGCCAGTCTGGCCACAACTGATAAAAACACAAATTGATTTAGACAAGAAGAAAGATTGAGTGCTCTTTATTTCACTCAAATATTCCAATGTTTCGGAAAAAAAATCTTTTATTGTGTATTTTAATAGCTCAATTATGCTTTACAGATTATCCCAAACAAGCAATTTTATTTTAATAAAAATCTTTTCAGTATTAATAAAATGTGCATTTTGTGACTTATTTTAGATTCTGTATTGAGAACTAAAATAAGATAGAGGGGAGGAAATGAGAATACAACAAAAAGACCAAAGAGTTGTAAGAAGACGATACAGTTCCTTGGTGACAGCAATGTTTCTAAGATACTGAAAATTGTAAGAAGTAGGTCAAATGGTATTATCTAGGTCATTAGGTCAAATGGTTGATCATAAACAATTATAAAGGTTGCACATGTGGAATATTAAAGCTCCAATATTTGATTTTAGAAGATGTAACCCATGGGTATAAGTTTCTGTTCACCAATATTTATGACATTAGTTCTCCCAGCTAAAAATGGAATGACACTACACATTAGAGTAGTTTGGAAAATTTTATCCACAAAAAAGTGATAAGTATGCAATATTCTACCTATCAAAAATCATATCCAAAGATATTGGTAAGAAATCATCATCATCATCATCATCATCAGTAAAACATTAATCACAATAGATAATACCCGAATGTGTTGTATGTTACAAATACTAAATGTTAGAGACTGAGGAAAAAATTGTTATGATAATTTTAAAGATGGCTGCAAAGCAATAGGTAATAAAACATAAAAGAAAACAGGAGACGTAATTGATATACTGGTAATTAAAATTTTAAAGATGGCTGCAAAGGCAATGAGTAATAAAACCAGAGATATATAAAGCCTACATACATAGATACACACATACTCACACACATATACATACATAAAGTAGAACTTCAATGAGTCAAATTTCTCAATGTTTCAAACTATTCACAAAGTCACGAATAATTTTGTAATTTAATACTACTTATAAACATTTTATAATTCGATCTTTTTTTAGTCAAATTTCTCGACGTTTCGAATATTTTTTGGAACTATTTCTATAAATACAATGAAAATTCATACATATAATTCGAAGTCAAAATTGACATGTGTATGAAATTGCCCCATGACAATTAATCTCCTTCTCACACACAATCAATGTTTTAACTTCACAAAAATTAAGTTAAATTTAGCACTGATTATTAATCATAATGACTGTATATGTCTTAAATGGTTTTGAAGCAATCATATACACCTTATAGAACCTGTGAAACTAAATACATATGGTTCTCATGTGTCGAAGTCCCAATGTTTCAAACTTTTCTAGGTGGTCCCTTGCTCTTCAACTCATCGCAGTTCTACTGTGTATATATATATATATATATATATATATATATATATATATATCCGATAAAACTTCTCAGAAAAAAACATGGAAACAGGAGCACTGATATACCGTATATGGTTTTAAAGATGACTGCCAAAAAGCAACAAAAAATTAAATGAAAGAGAAAAACAGAAACAGAAGTATTAGATATAATCATGATAATAAAGATGGCTACATAGTCAATAAGAAATAAAACGTAATAGCATACCATAGGAAATGATTAAGTAATAAATTTTTCCAAGGCTTTGAAGATGGCTTCACAATGGCATCTTGTTATAAGGAAAGGTGGCAAAAGCTTAAAATTATTTCAACATTTAAACAAAGAGTAAAAGTTAAATGTACTAAGAATAAAACCATAGATGAGATGAGGTGAGCAAAATATGTTAGTTAAAACATAATAAATGGAAATCAGCCAACCCTAAAATAAAACAAAAACACACATCAACAACAACAAGCAAACATTTTTAAGACCGAGAACATGGGTGTATGTTTAACAGGCTAAGCTTCTGTAACATGGTTGTAATTTTGGGAAAAGGTATATCACACAATATGTATAACTTATACCTGTCACTGACAGTGACCATGAGTTGTAGAATAAAATGTTTGTATTTATCCTAAACCGAACAAAATCAAAACTTAAACAATTTATGAATTTCCAGAATCAGATACTGTATTTGTATTGAAATTAGTGTGTTAAAATAATAACACAAAATTTAATATGTGAGAGACGGAACATTTAATTGGTTTGACCATAGATGCTTATCCTCTGAAAATACTAAAATTTTGGTGGTGATCATAAATTTACTAAATTCTAATTTTGTGAACAAAGTCAAGATATGGACATCATTAACATTCCTACAAAACTCCAAATACATAGTTGTTTGCAGTACTTCAACGTATAGAACATTCTCAAATAACAGTTCATGCATTTGTTTTATGACAAAACGACACTGATCTCCCACTGGTAATGGTGTATGATCAAATAATATATTACTGTTTTGGTAATCAAATCTAAGGATTAGTCAGTTAAACAGATTTGTTATTTTTCAGTGTGAAAAATACACTCCATTCAAAATCAATGTAAACTGTTATTTTTACTTGGCCAATCCAAATACTTTTCAAATTTTGGGACTACATTTTCTTGTTAAATGTTTTATTCAAGTAACAAAACTGGAAAAATTTAAAATGTAATAAATAGAATATTTGTCAATTTTTGATGAATAACATTTTAATTTCATCTTGCGAGGCAGAAGAATACATACTTAATACTTGTGCAATGCTTATACATACACACACACCAAAGAGTTTTTTGATTTTTTTTTTAACTTCATCTATGTTGAAATACCAAAATTATATATATAAAAGATATATAACATGTTCTGGAATGATAATAATTTACCCAAAGTAGTAACCATAAAGTAAAACATTTGACATACCAAACATCATAGCCACAGTCAAGGATATATTAAAGTCAATATACCCAAATTTACAATTGCAGACATACTTATACATGTACCTCATACGTACAGACTGAGATATCTGGATTTCTATATACTAGTTTACGAATGTAGAGATATCTGGTCAACAATTTTTGGACTTGAGTGTTTTAGTTATCACAGTTTAAAGCTTTGAAATATTGGTAATGTATATATTGATATGCCAGTCTGCAAGTCCACTTCTCTTGGAAGCCAGTCATTTTGGAGCACCTCCATCTTGAAACCAGATATTTAGGACCACCTCTGTCTTGAAACCAGACATTTAAAAGTCCATTTATCCCTTGAGAGACAATTCATGAAGACCATATGCCATTCTCTGGAGAAACCACTTTTAGCAGAACAATGTGTCAAGACAAATTTTAAACCTCTAAGATCAAATCTCTTGAGAGACAAGTTTTACTATACACATCATGTGGCTTCTTAAAGGGGCATTAGCTTTGTTTTTCCGAAAAAAAAAAAATTATTTCATTTTTACCACTTAAGATTGATAAACAATAACAAATAAGCAATATACACAGACATAACAAGAGTTGTCAGAAGACAACAAAGCTCGCCAAAATGGGTGTAAATTTTCAAAATAGACATCCGACCCACAGCTGTCAGGTTTTAAGGTCAAAGGACTGGTAAAATTTTTATTCCTTCAGCTCGGGTTAAAAATTTTGAAAAAAAATCAAGGTACCAAATGAAAGCTCTGGTCATAAAAAATCTATATGCGAAATATCAAAGCTCTATCCATCATGGTTGAAAAGCTATAGCTAAGGTTAAGGATTTTGAAAGGTAGGTCAAAGTCCAATGTCCCTATGTCAAAAGTCAATAAATGACATAATAAATGAAAGCTCTCGTCATAAGGAATCTACATGTGAAATATCACAGTTCTATCCGTTGTGGTTAAAAAGTTATAAGCCAGGTTAAATTTTTGTCTACAGACTCCGCCAGGTGTATGGCATGAACTCTCCGGACTTTCGTCCCGGCCAGCTAAAAATTCTTATATTCCTATATGTTTTTTGAAAATAAGGTCAGGTCCAGTGTGGTACGCACATACAAACAGAAAGTTCGAATTAATCATTTATAAATGAATACTTGCCAAACTGAGTTTCTAAAGCAATTTTCACAAAATAAATAGGAATTCAAGAATTTGTGTGCCTGTGTATATCTTTTTGTTGTTGTTGTACACTTATCTAAATTATCTAAAAGAGATATACAATTTTTGGGGGGATAACACAGATAACTCCCCTTTAAGGCAGGTTTTGTAGCAATGTTGTTGTCTAAGATTAAATATCAGGTTGCTGTCATGAATCTTCAAGACCTGGATGTAGATGATTTAGAATGAAGTAAGCGACATCTTTGTCAGACCAGTAAGACGTGTGTGAGGTCAACATGGAGTAGTAACTGTTGGAAAAATTAGCCTCCTTCAGCTGATAGTCCAATCTGTACTCTAAATCTGAAATGGATAGAAAAAAAAATAATCAATTTAGAATTGTTCTAAGTAACACACAACATGTCCAAGTTAAAAATTAAATTCATTACTTAGACAATATACCAAACATTTTGTTTTTGTTTTTAACATTTTTACTTCGAGATAATGAGATTCAACTGTATTAATCTACTAAGTTCCATTCAAATCAAATAAACATGAAGCAGTGGTAATACTTTGATATTTATTGCTCTATTTTTGATAACATATGTTATAAATAAGGCTTGTGTTATTAAGAGAACAACAGTCAGCTGGTTAGCTCTATGATTGATAGAAAACCCTCTTGGATGTCTATTACAGCTCTTCAATGGCAATTATATGTATGTTACATTTACAGCAATTTATCAATCATTATTCCAGAATAATGTAAAAGGCAATTTGGTGTTCAATATGCAAATGGTCTATGAATTACAAAAGATGGATTTGTACCTGTTTTCTCAATTTCTTGTAAAACTTCTTTCCGCTCCTGAATAGATTTTTCAATTTCTTTAACATCTTTCTCCATTTTTTCCAACATCTTAAGTTCCGCACTCATAGTTTCAGTTTCTTTTGTTCTCAACCATTTGACTACAAAACAGGAAGCAGGAAAATTGTGAGCCATAATTGGAATTTTATTTGTGTCTAACATGTAATGTAGACCTGGGAATGTTCATTCCCATTTAATTTTTGCCCTTAAGTGAGAGGGCGAATTTTAAAATAAGATTAAAAATTTCAAGATAAACATTTGAAGCACAGACACACATGCTATCCATGAGAGAATTTAAGACAAGTTGAATATGTTTTGTGTTGTATAAGGGCAAAAATAACCAGTGGCAAAAATTTACAAATCATGTAAAGCAAACAGATTGCTTTCAAGTTCAAGTATAGATTTACAGAATAGGTTTACAGTATGTAAAGCAAACAGATTGCTTTCAAGTTCAAGTATAGGTTTACAGAATAGGTTTACAGTATGTAAAGCAAACAGATTGCTTTCGAGTTCAAGTATAGGTTTACAGTATGTAAAGCAAACAGATTGCTTTCAAGTTCAAGTATAGGTTTACAGAATAGGTTTACAGTATGTAAAGCAAACAGATTGCTTTCAAATTCAAGTATAGGTTTACAGTATAAGTTTACAAAATGTAAAGCAAACAGATTGCTTTCAAGTTCAAGTATAGGTTGACAGTAAAGGTTTACAGTATATAAAGCAAACAGAATGCTTTCAAGTTCAAGTAAAAATTCTAAACTTGAGCATGGAAAACTACTAAAAATTATTGAGTCTATTTGTTATGTGTGGTGTTGGTATGTTTTCAGATAGTTTACTGCCTTTCCCAATCTTTCACCTCTTTTGAGAATTGGTTGGAGCCTGGCTTTCTCATTAATTGAATTTCTTTGCTGGTTTCAAATTCCATGACAAAATTTTGTGTTTTTTAATCCAGGCTGTAACAGGATTTTCTCCACTGACATTTACATGTACTGTAGAATTACAAAATTTTGTTGTGGTTTTAATTGTAATTTTATTTACCAACAAATTAAAACCATGATGAAATGTACATATAATACACATAGCAATATCAATACAGTGAAACCTGTATATAACGACCTCCTTAGGGACACCGGTCTTTATACATGTAGGTAGGTGGTCTTTACATAGAGGTTGATTTGTACACAAATGGTATACTATTGGGGAGATAAAAAAAAAAGTCTTTGTGACCAGGTGGTCTTTATACACAAGTGGTCACTAAAGCAAGTTTTACTGTAGTTTCTTTTACAAAAGTCACACAATTTTTTTGGTATGTACTGTAAGGAGTTTCCTGTGGTTTTAATTGTCCCTGTGTTCGTATTGAACGGAAAAGATGACAACACAAATCAGACGGAAATACGATATGGCACAGTGCCAAGAGTTCATACAGCAAAACATGGATAAAATGAACTCGGTTTGTACGAATTCATGCACATAACGAATCAATGAATCATCCCCAACTGCACCTCTGTATATTCTTAGTTGAAAAACAACTTTATAATGAATTTTATATAATGAATTTTTGCCTATAACAAACCAATTTCTATTTTCCCTTGATGCCCCAAGCAACGTACAGTAAAACCTGCTATAGTGGCCACCTCTATATAAGGATCACCTGTTAATAAGGGCCAATTTTTTCAAGTCCCTTGACTGCATACTTTAACTAAATTGAACCTGTGTATAAGGGTCACCTGCACATAAGGGCCAATATTTACTAGTCCCTTGGGTGGCCCCTATATACAGGTTTTACTGTATTTTATTGTATTATAACGAAGTGATCAATATCATTAAAATAAAAGTAAATTCTCGTCTTTTTTCGCCGAGCATAAGTTGGCAGCATATTCTCTGATTGATTTAATTGTGTAAATACAAAGAAACAAAAAGTTTCTGATTTCTTTTTATTTCCCTGGAAAGATCCCGTTTAGCTTGAATTTAGAGAGTTTTGTTCTTTTAAACAAACTGCATTGTAACCCATCAGCTCACTTCGCTATAACTATATAACAGACTGTCCTTATAACGAATTGAAAATGAGTGTCCCTTGAAATTCGTTATAAGCGATTTTTACTGTATTCATTTAGGTAAAACAATGAATTTGCTTATTTTCATTTGAAATTAAATTAATGTCAACAAATTTGTTTTATTATTAAAAAAAAAAAAAAAAACAAAAAAAAAAACACAACGAAAACAAAAATAAAAACAGCGAAATTTAACCCCAATAAAAATTTCTGATTCTACAGTAAACATGGACCAACCTACACATAAATAACTGAAAATATTAAGAAACAGAATGTGACAGAAAGTTCTGAGAAAATAAAATCCTATATTCTACTTGTTACTTGACATGTTTCAAAGAGTTATGATATATCTTGTGATGTTCATGTCAGGCAAAGCATTCTAATTACGCTAGAATATTATCATCAGGCACATGTAAATAATTTGTATAATAGTATGTGATAGCCAAAGATATAGGCAACTTCTGCTGGATAATTAGACAGAAAAAAAATATGAAAAGCGCATTTCTATAAATAGAGACTTCATCGAGGTATGTTTTTACAAGAAAAATGAGCATGTATATATTTATGACTGTAGGTCTCCAAATAATTATAGACATTCACGGTGAACGTCAATTACAGACACACAGAGAACAATGCAACTAAATAAATACACAACAAGACCCCTACTGTTCTGTTATAGAAATCTCTTTATATAGAGGTCAAGGTCAAATCTTTTACAAATACGATATCAAGCTTTGAGAACACTGGTGTCCTTTTTTTCTTTATGTTATAGATCCGCTATAAAATAAGGACATTTATAACATTAAGTGTTAGATATGTATGTCCTTGGTAGGATAATTTGTGGGGGTGGTCATCAAGCTGGACTTCTTCCAAACTTGTTTAAGTTTGGAAATCTCAAACAAAAGTGGTCTTATTTCATAGTTCTAATTTTTACTCCTTTCACTGATATTAACTCATTGACCCCTGAAAAACATTGGCCTCTTCTGTAAATCAATGACTTAGACCAGTCCAAATGTGTCTTTAGGGGTAAATGGGTGAAGTATCTACATTTGTACAGGGTATGGTATTATCTACTTCAGAGGAGTCAACTCATATCAGAAACTGATAAAACAAAATTATAAAAATTATACCAAAATAGAATAAGTCAGCTCATATCCAATGAAATTTCTTGAATTTTAAGAAGTGTTATATAGTGAATAAATAATCCATGCTTTATACAAAAAACTAAATTCTTAACTCCTTCACCCCTAAAATACAATTGGAATCATCAAAGTCACTGATTGACAATTAAGTCCATTGTTATTCAGGGGCTGATGAGTTTACCTTAGAAATATCACACCAAACTGGTTTTATTTCAAAGCTGCTAGCCCTCCTGCTATACAGTAGGCCTAAATACAGAAGGCTCTCATTGTTATAGCTAGCTAAAATTTAGCAATTTCTCACAAATGCCCCCCCCCCCTCCCCCTCTAGCATGGGGTATAAATTAAATCTCACACATTCAGAGAAACTGACTTTTGGAGCAAAACAAAAATGGGTTTTGTACAGCAACAGTACTATTGCCTCATTTGATCAATACTCTTAATTCTAACAGTTTCAGTGCAGTTGTACCTAAGCTTTAGTCATCACACTTAATTAAGCACAACTTACGAGTTTGCATTTGTACTAATGACAGTCTTTATTCTTGCATAGTCTATTAATAGGCTTTTAAAAGAAAACATGCTCAGGCAATTAATTAAAAAAAAAAACATACTGTAAAATGTTAAGATTATAACAAAGAATATATTACTCCTAAAGGTCTATAATTTGTTTGCTCAAAGGCACAGATTAATGAGAGACTTTGAAGATACAGAGAGCTAAAGAATTTGATTACGGTAGTGTACAAGAGTACACACCACCTACATTCATAAGCATTTGAAACTTAACAGGACTAGAACTGAGATACTAGATTTGTTATTGAACCTCAAATTACCTAGCACTTAACCTAGAGGTGAGGGGTATGGTCTCCCTGATCAAGCCCCCAAGGAGACTAAACCCCTCACCTGGAAAACCTTAGTCCAATTGAAGGTCAAAGTTCATTTACAAACAACTAATATATTTTAAAATAGATGGTCACGAAGACAGACCATCTAGCTCGCCTGTTTTATGCTTTTTATAATTTGGGTCAAAATTAGACCACAGCAACTAGCATCCCCCTGCATTGTTGAGCAATGACTCAGGACAAAGTGCAAGTAAAGTTTCATGGCTGTAGCTGCAGTACTTTGCCCACAATGGACTGAAAGAAAAAAGCTTTATACAGAAAAAGGACAATGCCAGCACTGAAGCTGTGGCAGGCAACCTAAAAATCTCATAACTGTAATTCCATGAAGATATTTTTAACTTAAAATAAAGTAGTTATTACTATTTGAATAAACTTCTATTTCAAGCATTGGTGGCCATCTTGGATGTTGGGTTGGAATGTCTGGTGCATGTTATTCTGAAAAGAGACCTGATTTAAGGGTCAAATCTGGTTCAAAATGTCTTGTTGGACTCTCTCTCTCTCTCACACACACACACACACACACACACACACACACACACACACACAGAGAGAGAGAGAGAGAGAGAGAGAGAGAGAGAGAGAGAGAGAGAGAGAGAGAGAGACAGAGAGAGACAGACAGACAGAGAGAGACAGAGAGATTGATTTACATGCATAATATAAATCTTTCAAATATGACATGAAATGTATTTAAATCTATGAATCAAGTTTTTTTTCTCAAAAAAATCCCTTGAGTCACAAGAATGATTATTTTCTGTTTCAAATCACACAAATTTCCACAATTTATGTTAAAATTATAGTCCTGGGAATTAAATAACATTTCAGTTACAGACTCGATATTAAGACAAGAAGATATTTTAGCGATATATATCAAAATGACTACTCTAGTTTATAGTTATTTTTTTTTCTCTTGGGAATTAAATATTGAGTTGCACAATTTGTATTTCCTTTTAAGTTCTTTAGCCACATTGATGGAAATAGTCAATAACTAGTGGATAACTGTTGGGAATTGAGGCTATAAAACTTTTGGGGGAAAAAGAACATCATTGTCTGTCTAATATTCCTAGCCTAAATACATAACATGTCAATCAAAATAAACACAGCAGAATTGGCAGGCAGTTAAGAAAATGTTAATGTCTCCTAAACAAATCTAAGAACAATCAAAAAGCGAGAGACAAGATGTGTTTGAGAAACAGTATGTCCCAGAGAGCTAACCTATTCATAAAGATTTTTTGAAAGTCTCATAACTCTGGCAGAAAGTGTGAACTGTTGGTGATCTGTAAGATCTTTGAACATTTAATCACTACTTTTTCAAGAGAAATTTTCATTCAAAGGATGGACCCTGTCATACACATGAATGCAAAAACACAGAGCACATGTCTAACAGGAACAGTCAAAATCTGGTCCATTCATATAAATCCTGATTTCAAAAAAGGAATTTTCTAAAATGAAAGTTTTTTTTTTACTCTATTACTTATTCTTGGTTTTAACAAATATCAAGTTGGTGACTAAGCTTTCCAGAGGCTAGTCATCTGTTATTTAAAAAAAAAAAAAAAAACGGTACAAGATACACCCCGCAGGAACTTTGATAATATTATTTTACTTAAAAGGTAAACAGATCACTGTCAAAACTCAACTGAGGTACATGTATATCAGTACTGAATCTATGGAACCAAGTTTCATTAAATTCGGTGAAGAAGTATTAGAGCGATTACAAGGAAAGTTAACGGAAAGACAACTGGTTAAATGCTGTCACTTGGATGATCAGAGAGTATACCACAATATGTCCCATCTTATGACCAGGGTTTAACAAGTACATAATAGTGACATTTTCATTCGGACAAGCCGGATTGCATACTACCGGTACTTTTGCAGGACAGGTGAAAATTTGATAGACCCCTGCTTACCAATTACCTGAGCTGGGACTCATTCTTCTAGACCCCAAGGTAATGAAATTCACGATGTTAGTTACTCAAACACTTGAGTGAACGTTCACATGTACTAAAGTTTAAACACACTTCACACACAAACAACACTTTGCAAAGGGAATGATTGTAAATCACTGAAATCACCAAAATTGCTCAAATCACACAAGGTACTCAAATTACCCATGCCAATCAATTCACCTGAGTTCACTCAAATCATCTGAGTCACTTAAAACCTTAGACACTCAAATTACTTAATTTGCCCAAGTCACTCAAATCACCAGTCACTCAAATCAACAGTCACTCAAATTACCATTCACTCAAATCACCAGTCACTTAAATCACCAGTCACTCAAATCAAGTCACTCAAATCACCAGTCACTCAAATTACCAGTCACTCAAATCACCAGTCACTCAAATGAAGTAACTCAAATCACCAGTCACTCAAATCAACAGTCACTCAAATCAACAGTCACTAAAATCAACAGTCACTCAAATCACCAGTCACTTAAATCACCAGTCACTCAAATAACCAGTCACTCAAATCACTAGTCACTCAAATCACCAGTCACTCAAATCACCAGTCACTCAAATAACCAGTCACTCAAATCAACAGTCACTCAAATCACCAGTCACTCAAATAACCAGTCACTCAAATCAACAGTCACTCAAATCAACAGTCACTCAAATCAACAGTCACTCAAATTACTAAGTACTCATGTTACTCAAATCAGCTGAGTGACTTAAATCATCAGTCACTCAATTCTCCCAAGTCAATCAAAGCAAACTTAGAAATTTAAATCATCTGAGTCACTTAAATCACCCAACTCACTCAGGTCTTTTAATCCCCACAAGTCACTCATATCGTCCAAGTTACTCAAATCACCCAAGTCACTCATACAATATGAGAAACTTAAATCACCGAAGTTTCTCAAATTATCTGAGTCACTAGAATAATCAAAATAAAACAAAAAACTGAATCATCTATATCACAGATGCAAATCACGAATAAAGATTTTAAAATGCATATACTAAGGATTAGTTTACATATCCTGTTTTCAAGAAGTTTTATGAAGAAGGCATTACCCGGAAGAAAACCTCTTCCTCTTAAAGGGAACAACATGCAAAAGATAATATGTGACTTAAACAAGCTGTAAATATGTAAAGACAAGCTAAATGTGGTATGGCCAAATTGCCAAGCAATACATCTGGAATTTGAACTTCAGGGTCAAAGGTGAAGGTCAAGGTAAAATATGAAGGTCATAGTCAACCAAGGTGATACTCTTAAAGTTTTCTTACTGCAGAGGGTAATGCAAAATTTAGACAAAATTGCAGAAAGACAAATAAATGGATTGTTGGAAAGATGGACAGATATAGTCAATTCATTCAGACAAGTATAGCTGAACCTCACCTAAAGACCACCTCACATAGGAGACCACCTCACATTTCAGACCACAAGTTTTCAGTCTCTTGAAAAATATGTATTAAGTACAGAACCTCAATTAAGAGACCACCTCATAAATAAGACCACTTTGTGTCAGTCAGTTAGGTGTTCTTAATAGCGAGGTTTCACTGTATTTGCTTTACAATCTGGGCAGAAATAATAAATGAGAAAAAAAATTGTAATTTAGAATTATAGGTAGAAGCTCATTTAGAGCCTCAGTTACAACAAGATAAATATATCAGATAGTTTAGTTATTTTAATTGCCAAATTACATAAATGAAAAAAAAAAAGGAAATTAATAAAAATTATTACAAAGACTTTGTGTACAGTGAAACCTAATTTACATAAAATTAACTTACTGACTGCAAAATCGTCTAATTTTTTTTCAATGAGTTTTTTGGCATTATATTGTATTTCATATTGCTTTAGACAGTGTAATTATCCTAATATTGAGGTGGTTTCCCTACTAAAGTGACTTTACTGGAAGGTTTCACTGTATTTAGTTTCTTTTTTCAAAGGCAGTGAAACATAACATGTAAACAAACAACAAAATGCACAGGCAAGAAATGAATAATGTTTCAATTTCTTGCAAAAAATAATACATTATTCAATAACTAAAGGACAGCGAGAAAAATAATATTAGATAGAGAGTAAGAGAAACTGAAACAAAAGAAAAAAGTAGCAAAACCATCACCATGGTACCCACACACTGAAAAGCTTTCTTGTCGTGCAGGAGAAGAATCCCGACTCCCAGAGTTGGCAGAATCTGTGCTGCCATTTTCATATTTTTTGTCGGGTATGTCACCTTTTTCTGGTAATTTTTCGGTTGATTTAAAAGCAGCGTAAGCTTTGGTTTTCATCTCATTGTATGGTTCTTTTGTGAGACTGTCGAATCGGTGAATGGGTAGCGGCATTATGGTTGAGTAATGCTTGAGAATAAGAGGTTCCAGTCTGTAAGCCTACAAAAAACAAAAAGTTAACAAAAATTGAGCTTGATTAGTTACATATATTTTTTACATGTGTTATTACCTCACAAATCCCTGAAAAACAATGAACTCTTCCATAAACCATTGACTTAGGCAAGTCTTTAGGGGTGAACGAGTTCAAAAGGTTTTGTTTGTGTGAAGGATGTTTTACACCATACTCAACAAGTTTTCAGTCATATGGTGAATGCAGGTTTTTAATGTTGGGGTAGGGAACCCACTTAAAAAGTAACGGGGGAGAGATCACTGGCCTCCTGCAGATAGACTGGAAAACTTTCTAACAAAATCAGCTATGGTTCCAATGGGGCTCAAACTTGCATTGACTAGAGGTGAGAGATGTACTGGTTTAAAGCGTGATGCTACTTAGCTCTCTTTCTTGGCATCCCATACCCTGAACACAACAATTTGTGAAAGATAACCTTTAACCTTTCAACTGATATAAATGTTTCATAATATAAATATGCATAACAAATACTGACTTGAAATAAACATATGAACTGATATAACAAACAACACAGTGGAACCAGTCTCAGTAGACAACTCTGATAAAAGACCACCTGTCTTTAGAGAGCACATTTAAAAAAAAAAAGAACTGGGTTAAATAATCTTTTAAATAAAACAGCTGGAAGATTCCGTGTCTTGTAAAACCACATTTACATGGTAGATGGGGTGATATCTGAGGACAAGTCCCACTGTACTATCCCAGGGCTCACAGGAAAGGTAAATAAGACAGGAAACATGGAAGCAATATATCTTTACCCTATAAGGCGGAATTGATAGGTCTATCATGATAAATTGGCACATATTAAGGAACACAATGAGTCTAAATTTGATCAAAACAGGGGTGACAGGCTACGTGTTGACACAAAAGTATTAGTGCTAATGCATAGCATTAGAGCAAGGCAAACTATTTCCCCCCCCTTTTTAAAAAAAAAAAAAAAAACAAAAAAATACTGTATTGTCTTTGTTTCTTGGTAGACCTAACAATTATGAAATACAAATTAATGTATATAGACCCAAACAAATAACAAATATTCAAAAGTAAATAAATAAATCAAAGTTGATCATTGCTAAATATATATGAAGAGAAAATGAGTTTGTTTTTTTCTCTAGGACCCTAGATATAATTTTCACCCAAACTATTTAATGTACCCGGGAAAAGACCACTGGTCTTCTGCAAGTAAAGTGGCAAACTTTCTGATAAAAATCAGCTTAGGTTTCAGCGGGGCTTGAACCTGCACTGACTGGAAGTGAGAGCTTTTATGGTTCAAAGAGCATTGCTTTAACCACTCGGCCACGGAGATCTCCTGAATGAGCAAGTACATACCATAGGTGGGGATTCAAAAAGGGAGTTGAAAATCATGGATCATTCAGACATAAGACAATACAGATAATCAAGAGTCCATGGCATGGGTTAATATTTGTGGCAAGTCATGAACAGCTGGATACATTTAGATAAAAATAATTCTCTCTGGAATGACTTAAATCTAACAAACTGGTTATAACCTGAACCCTCCTACTTCAAGTGAACTAACTAATACAAAGGGGAAACATATGGCACACGACTCTTCCACTGTTGAACAGACATATTGTTTTCACAGTTGCGGTAATTCACTAAAAGGTTACCATAACAATAAATCCTGAAAACATATAAACAATTGCAGACTCTGGTGTTGCATTTGAGGTTAATATTGTTTTTTATGGACCACAAACCGGTCACTTCAATAGGCACGCTGTAATTACAGACAGAACTTGAAAGACATGGTTGATTAAGTGCAGACATAAAAATACATGGTATGCAGAGTGTCTATAAAAGTGAGAGTATTACATGATTTGAATTGTACAAAGGGATCTGACATATTTGTATGTTTAATCTAACTAATAGCAATGATCATATAGCATTAACCAAAATGATGTATCAGTAACACTTTATTTATTGAATTTATTTTTTGACACTGGGGTAATATTATCCCCAGTTTTATGGTAAAAAAAATACAGTGGAACCTTGCTATCAAGACCACATAATTAACTGACTCAAAGTATGGTAGTCTGATTAGTGAGATGTCTCTTAATTAAGTGAGGTTTTGTACTTATTATATATATTTATCAAGAGACTGAAAATCTATGGTGGTCTGATATGTGAGGTGGTCTGCTAAGCAAAGTGACCTTTAAGTGAGGTACTATTGTATATAAAAATTTTATTTATTAAAAAAAAAAAAAAAAAAAAATATTATAAGGACTGAAAAAATAATATTCATGAAATTGTTTCACAAACTATTTCTAAATCAATTTGTTTGTTTGTTGGAATATTAGTTTACACTACACAACATTTTTTCAGTAATACAGTTTGTAGTGGTGGAAAAGATAAGCCCATTACAATGTAACTTGGAAGAGACCACCGACATGCCTCAAGTAAACTGGTAAACTTTCTCACAAAATTGGCTTACCAATAGGTCGTCTCAGCTCAGGGCTCAAACTCAAGCTGACTAAAGGTAGGAACTTCATGGCTTAAAGCGGAGAGCTTTAAATACTCTGCCACAGCACCCCCTCCCTCCTTACATGCAACAAATTGTAATGATCACCTTTGGTCTTTTGCCCGATATAAATGTTTTATTAGCCATTGATACCCCCTAATTAACTGATCAACCCCTGAAAAACAATGGACTCTCCTGTTAATCAGTGACCTAGACAAGTCTAAATGTGTCTTTAGAAATGAATAAGCTATAGCATCTAAAAGACTTTATGCAGAATAAGGCGTAATTTTAGTTACTGTATACGGCACCGAGAAATTTTTCCTCCAGTTTAATTTTCGCTATTTTCGTCCTTAGATGCAAAAACAAATTTAAAATGAAAGCAAAATTTTCCAGCTAAATGAGTAAAGCATGAACATAAATACCATTCATGGGACTATGTTAATTAAGGATGATTTTAAAACGGGGTGAATATGTTTTCTGTTCTTAAAGGGCGAAAATAACCTGGGAGGAAACTTTCAAGGTATATAGTAGGGCCTATCTAAATTGTTTATCTTTCAATTGATCGAGTGATTACAAAAATATTTGACCGTACATGTGCCTGACAATCAACGAAATGAAGCAATCGGAGTCAATCAAGATGGACAAGCCAGTCATGATTCCTTCGCTAAAAAAATCGCCTTAATTTTTTCATCACATCGACGGTGACTGAGAATGAATACATAGGTAACACAAGGTACGGTACATTTACATGTTGTCAAATATGTTTCAGAACGACTTTGCGTGGAAATAAATGTTAAACAATCATACACCATAGTTATTAGTCATGATCAATCCATTTCTCTGGTGCCGATTCACAAAAATTTCACTTAATTCATTGTTTTTCCGATCAGGAACAATTTTCTATTTATTGAGTAAATATCATTCCTTGCATCGATTTAGAAAGTGCATCCCCACTGTACTATCCAAAACGCTTTGCGAGTTCCTTATACAACAGAACCTGTCTTGAGAGATCATCCAATCTGCTACTGAAATGTGGTCTCTCAAAGGATTATTGAACAAAGTGGTTTGCAGAATGTGGTCTCACAAGACAGGTGGTCTCTCAAAAGGTTTTACCAAAAGGATTACTTAACTACAGGTAAGTAGTTTTCAGGATGTTGTCTCAGACAGGTGGTAACAGTGGTTTTTCAAGACAGGTTCCACTGTAAAACCTATATAGAACCTGTGCAGAAAAAAATTCAAACTACATGTATAAACTTTTTTTCTTTTTAGTTATTCATACATTGTTGAGTCAAAGCGATAATGTTCAACTCACCAAGTACATGTATTGCTAAAAGCATACATTTAGTGTAAAAGTGAACTTTGTCCCAGCACATGTCAATCATCTGTGAAAGACCATCTCTAAAGACTGTATTGTCGGGGAAATCAATTTCATGACTTGGACAATATCTAGATTCTTTTTAATAACAAGATGTTTTTAGTCATTTACATCCCCAGCTGTTTCTTTGTATGGATTGTTATTCACATCTGTCACAAATCAATTCTTCTACTTGGTAAAATAATGCAGCAACATCTATTTATAACAATTATTTGGATACACAGAGTGCATACATTGCACTCTCAAATGTTAGGTGTGTGTGTGTGTGTTTTTATGCATGTGTGGGTGTTGTATGTGTGTTTGTATTCATGCGTGTGTGAGGAGTGGGGGGGGAGGTAGTACTTTCAAACGCTAGGTGTGGGTGGGTGTGTTTGTATGTGTATGTGTGTGTGGAGGGAGAAGCTTGCACTTTCAAATGCTAGGTGTGTGGGGCTTACACTCTCGAATTCTAAGAGTATGTGATAAAACTGATCATTTCTTGTTTTATGATAAAACTAAGCATTTCTTGTTTTTGTGATAATACTGAGCATTTCTTGTTTTTGGAGATTTACTAAGTCTTTACTACATATGTGTGTTGAGGACTAGCAGCAAAATATGGCTCAAAATTGGTGCAATGTGAACCTCAGGTTCAATTATTCAACAATAACCTAACATTACATAAATACTGCTCGCTGATTGGCAAAGTAAATTAAATCTGTGTAACCTGCTTTGCTGCCGTAAAACTGGCACTGCTACATCACGAGCCCAATGACGTTACAAAGCGGAACTACTTTCAACGGCATTACCTTAGATTCTTTAAATCTTATAAAGAATCAGGTATTATTTGGAGAGACTCAAAGATAAAAGACACCATGGCCAAAACAAAAATAAATAAATGAATAAAAAATTAATTAGCTTAAATGTAAAACAAGATGTGTTTGAGAAACATAGTGCATCTGAGAAGAAAGACAGAGAGAGAAAAGAGAGACAGAAGCAGAGAGAAAGAGAGAGAGAAAGAGAGAGAGAGAGAAAGACAGACAGACAGAGACAGAGACAGAGACAGAGAAGCAGAGGAGAAAGAGAGACAGAGAGAGGGAGGGAGGAGGAGGAGGAGGAGAAATGAATGGATATCAATCAACAAAACAAACACACAGTCAGTGCATGTACCAAAGTCAATCAACTAAACAACAACAGCAAAGTTACAAAACTCATTAAGTAATTCTGATGTACTTTTTGCTTCTTTATCATTTCTCAAGCACCTTCTTAAATTGCAATGTTTATTGTGTGTAATAATGCGGAAAATGACGGCTGTTAAAATGTATTACATGATATATTTTTTAGCCGATCTTGTTAAACCGTTAGAGCTTGCTGGATCTTCACATCCTGTATATACAAGGTATGGTGTTACATGTTACAGTTTGTAAATCATAAAATCATATATATATATATATACAGTGAAACCTGTATATAGGGCCACCCAAGGGACCAGAAAATATTGACCTTTATGTGCAGGTGACCCTTATACACAGGTTCAATTTAGTTGAAGTATGCAGTCAAGGGACTTGAAAAAACTGGCCTTTATATACAGGTAATCCTTATATAGAGGTGGTCGCTATAGCAGGTTTTACTGTATATATATATATATATATCTATATATATATCTATATATATATATATATATATATATATATATAATATACAGAAGCCTATAGAAAGACTCTGTACACAGGTAATTAAAGACATAATTAAATAGTCAACTTAAAGCACCGAGTCTTCAAATATTGACACAAACTTCCAAGGTAAGGAATCATCGGTAACTTTAAAGACACAAATCCTTTGACCATATTTGATTGAAATCCAATACCATTGTTCAGTTGCCATGCAATTGCCTTACATCTGACTATTTCTAAATCAAGTGTTGGGTAATAACTTGGTCAAATAAATTGATGCATATTATGAGAATAAATCGATGGCGGTTTGTCTTGATACATAATAACTTTGATTAACAAGCTCTAAATATAAGAAACATAAAACATCACTTAGTCCAAGAAAAAGATAATCACGTCCTCCAAACTCGCTGACAGATTACTGGTGAATTTACTCCATCATACTTCAAAAGATATCGTATGAAAATTCCATGATTAAAAATAGAGAATAAATACTGGTAAAATAAAAAAAAAAATCAACTATCAAACAGTGTCGATTATTTTTTGTTTACTTGAGTCCAAGAAGAACCAAAATAAAGCTATTCTGTACAGACATAGCAACACGGAGATACAAAAGAAAAATCAAGCATGGTGACAGCAAAGTAGGGCACCAGGTTTGTATGTGGTGGGTGAACTATATAAAATCCAGGCCTTTTCCATCTTCCATGAATAAATTCCCTAATGAGTATTCCCTAACATTTTTTAAACATAAAAGAATTTTTATGCCTTTGTGTATCTTTTATTTGTTATTGTACATCAATCTATTATGTGGTAAAAAACAAAAAAATTTTTTTGTGGAAAACACAGTTAATGCCCCTTATTGTACATCAATCTAAGGGTTACAAAACAAAGTGATTTCTAATGACCCTTTAGGTATAACTAAACTTGTTCGAGAACTCACTGACATACATCTAAAGCAAAACACAAAATTTTGTTAAGATTTCAAAGACAAAATAATTTTTTTGACTAAAAACCAAAATGTTTCAAACAGACAACAGACAGATCAATATGCTTCCCCCCACCCTCTCCCATCACCACTGGGGCATAACAATTCTAGTTATACCATGTATGGCACCAATTGGTGTTTAATGATGACTAAACTTCAGCAAATTAATGGTAAACATTTGCACAATTCATTTTCCTTGTGTCAGAAAAAGTAAATGAAAACACTTAAAGTATTCACAATATAAACTGTTAATGACAACTGTCTGCTGTTTTATCTATATTTGACTGGTGTTTAATGCCACCCTCTTTAATTGTTTCTATTTCACAGAGGCGATCAGATTTTAAAGGTTGGACTCAAACTCTAGCATGATGGTCATCTCTCCCATCTTGGACAGGAGTATCTGCCATTTTAAGCCAGAATTTCTCTGTCCACAAGGTACATGTGCTAAAATATTTTTATAACGAAGGACTTCTGTGTGATGAGAATACTTAAGCACTGAACTACTGTCAGTTGGCATTCATGGGTTCATGACTGCCAACTGGACAAAGGCAAACTCCATGAAACGTTTAGCCAACAAACAGCATGACTGCCAACTGGACAAAGGCAAACTCCATGAAACGTTTAGCCAACAAACAGCATGACTGCCAACTGGACAAAGGCAAACTCCATGAAACGTTTAGCCAACAAACAGCATGACTGCCAACTGGACAAAGGCAAACTCCATGAAACGTTTAGCCAACAAACAGCATGACTGCCAACTGGACAAAGGCAAACTCCATGAAACGTTTAGCCAACAAACAGCATGACTGCCAACTGGACAAAGGCAAACTCCATGAAACGTTTAGCCAACAAACAGCATGAATGCCAACTGGACAAAGGCAAACTCCATGAAACGTTTAGCCAACAAACAGCATGAATGCCAACTGGACAAAGGCAAACTCCATGAAACGTTTAGCCAACAAACAGCATGAATGCCAACTGGACAAAGGCAAACTCCATGAAACGTTTAGCCAACAAACAGCATGAATGCCAACAGACAGCAATTAAGTGCATTTATTTACTCATTTCTTATGCCTTCCTACTTCTCTTTTTTTCATTTTTTACCAGTTGATGGAACATCAACTCAGTTATATTATGCTAAGTTGTTTACTGGGAACAAGTCAAAGCACATTTTGCAGTATGGGGTTAATAACACATTATATTGATGCAAAATTACACATGTATGTGCATTTCAGCAACATAAACTCAACTTCAAGATTGAAATTTCCAAATCACACTTTTATTCATATATTTTGGCTTTTTAAAATGACGAAAATATAGTAACGATTATTTTTTACCATTATACTCTTGTGATAGAATTGACATTAAAAACAATAGACTGGACTATCAACAATTCTTGTGCACGATTAATATGCTTGGTCAAGTTCCTCTTACTGTGTACTGGCAAGATCTGTCTGTGAAGTTGGACATAGAAGTTGCGTCATTCCTCATTCACGTAATCTTAACTGATGAGAAACTTTGAAGTTGAGAAAATGTTTTACATGTACACGTATTGACCTAGAGATTTAAGGCTATTGATAGGAAGTATAGTGTAAGGGTTCAATACTGCCCTGCCTCATAGAAATTTAAAATTAATGAAACGGTGTTTATAAGCACAAGATTTTATAATCATATTGCTGATCTATGTAGTTTGTTGCGTAATAAATAAGCCATCAGTACTCACGTTAGGCCAAATGTCTGACCTGATTTTTAGTTACCGGTACTTTTTTGTAAAACATCATTTTACCGAAATAAAAAGTATTCAGTATACTGAATGTATTATATCTCATTAAAATTAACGATTGCCATCAACTCGTATCAGTACTTTCAGTACTTTGATTTTAAAATTGGAATTCAAATTTCCATAAAGAATGCGCAACTGTTCTTGTACGCACAATCCTGAAACAGATGTTAACAGTTATACGATGATGAACAACAATCTTTTTTATACCGCTTATATATTGTCAGTGCCAACAGATGATAAATATAGTGTTTTAAAAGTTGCGTCATGTTTTATTTACATGCATAAACATGTGTTTGAATCATGGGAGAAAAACAATCAAAAATGGGTATGTCAAATGGAAAGGGAAATCTTAATCCTCGGGAAACCCTCGGAGTGAACATCCAGATTCTTACCACTCAGGTGGAGATATTCTTATCTGCTCCACACACCCACGTAAAATTCTATTAATCTCTCCACCATGGAGACTTCAGGGATGTCATTAGAAATCAGTAACAGGAGAATTTAACCCCCCCCCACCCCCAACCTCAATAAATAGCCACCTACTTTTGACAAAATTACATAGACTTCTATACAAAAAGACAGAAATTCTCCTGCTACTTTGACAGTTTCACCTGTTACTTAAAAGGTTAATGACATCCTTGGGAGTCACCCTAACAGTATTGTCACAATCTGAACACTACCATGACGAAGCTTTTGCACTCAATTCCTCACTGTATTGAACATTTTTCATTAACAACCAATTACCAACCTCAGATCTCCGATCTGACAGAAGAGTAGGAGAATAAAATTAATGCACTTAGACATTTCTTTCGAGAATATTTATTAGAATTAAGAGACTAATGGCAATTCTATTGAATAGATTAGCTATTAATGATACAAATCTGGGTCACCAGGCAATGATATTGCTATTCCAATAATTATTATGAAAATGAAAAGCATTTAAACAGCATACCAACTTCCTGCTAATGACCCTCCAAATTACAAACCACAAGTGGAACAAGGTAATGGCATTTTTACTCTCATGCATTCATGTGTGAATAATGCGACTGCTTTGAATAATGCATCATTTTTAATACACATATGGGTTTACCTTTGACCAAGAGCGGAGGAATCTCCACCGAAATGAAAAAGTCTTGACATCCAGAATTTTGAATGGTGTTTTGCGCCACTCTCGACAATTTTTCAGTTACGGTATATGGTGGCGGACAGTTTTTAGTGGTGGAGGAGAGAACCTGGTTACAGTGTACCTGGGAAGAGACCACCGACTTTCCATAAGTAAACTGGCAAACCTTTTCAGAAAAATCAGCTTAGGTTCCTCATGAAAGCTAGATATAATGCTATAAACAACAGGAAATAAAAGGGACCATAACTTCATCTTAGCCCCTACCCTGTCTACAAACACCTGATCAACGGATCATGAAATCAACGACAGGAACATTTCTTCTTCCTTAATTCTGGGTCCAGGGTAAAAAAAAAAAAATTGGGAAAATAAACAACATTTTAACAGTAAAACATTATCTGAGACATTTGCTTGAAATACTTCATTCTTTATTTTGAAATTCCAAATCACCATACGGATGACTCTACTCAGTTTTCGGTTATGACAAGCTTCACAGGAAAATCTTTTTATTTGTCACTGGATGCTCAATATTAAAAAGGAACGGTTACTCTTGCCCGTGTAATTTTAATGTTGTTATGATATATTACCTAAAATTTAAACTAGTTCAGGTCAAGAAAGAGTTCATGAGACTCTACCCCGCCAGGTTGTAAGGATTTTACTATACAGACTTAAATAAAAAACAAAAAAAAACAAAACAACTACTTACCACTGGATCGTAAGGATGATAAATGTTAAACAGTCTTTTACAAATTTTGGTTGGCAGTATATGATCAATGGTTCCTTTGGCCTGCGGTCTGATTCCACGTAAAGCAAGAAAGACCGCTAGCGGAGATCCCAAACAAAACAGGTTCTCCATCTGAAACACAAAGGTAATTTTATTCACCAAACAATGATAAAAATAAATCATTATTCGAGTACTACAGTATCTGGCCATAATAAAGCACGTAAGGATAAGGATCTCTTGATGTCCTGACTCTGAAATGTCTGCAACAGAACATATATCTTGATATCTGGTATATGAAATGTCTGCAACTGGACATATATCTTGATATCTGGTATATGAAATGTCTGCAACTGGACATATATCTTGATATCTTGTATATGAAATGTATTCAACAGGACATATATCTTGATATCTGGTATATGAAATGTATTCAACAGGACATATATCTTGATATCTGGTATATGAAATGTCTGCAACAGGACATATATCTTGATATCTGGTATATGAAATGTCTGCAACAGGACATATATCTTGATATCTGGTATATGAAATGTCTGCAACAGGACATATATCTTGATATCTGGTATATGAAATGTCTGCAACAGGACATATATCTTGATATCTGGTATATGAAATGTCTGCAACAGGACATATATCTTGATATCTGGTATATGAAATGTATTCAACAGGACACAAGGATATCTTGATATCTGGTATATGAAATATGTTCAACAGGAAATGAGAATATCTTGATATATGGTATATGAAATGTGTTCAACAGGACATGAGGATATCTTGATATCTGGTATATGAAATGTGTTCAACAGGACATGAGGATATTTCGATATCGCGTATATGAAATCTGTTCAGCAGGACATGAGGATATCTTGATATCTCATATATGAAAAAGGTTCAACAGGACATTAGGATATCTTGATATGTCGTATATGAAATAGGTCCAACAGGACATTAGGATATCTTGATATCTGGTATATATGAAAGGTTTTTAACAGGACATGAGGATATCTTGATATCTGGTATATGAAATCTGTTAAGGACATAAGGATATTTTGATATTGGGTATCTGATATGTCTACAATTGGACATAAGGATATCTTGTGTCTGAAATGTCAACAACAGAACATATTTTGATATCTGGTATATAAAATGTGTTCAACAGGACATATGGATATTTTGATATCTAGCTTCTGAAATGTCTGCAACAGGACATAAGGATATCTTGTGTATTAAATTTGTTCAACAGGACATAAAATCTAGTGAATGAAATGTCTCCAACAGGAGTCAAGACATATGTTATGTATATCTTGTTATCAGGGTCCAAGAATGCAAAACCCTTTTAAATTTCCATCAAAATTGAAACTCTGTGTCAATTTTTCCCAGATTTCATACATGAGATGTTTGAATAGTGCATATCCATTATGTGCCTTCAGCTTCAAAATATGAGTCTGAAAAATTGCTCACGAATCATTCAAATAAAGATTGGAATTTTGATTTAAGCCTAAGGTTTTTCTATGATCATGGGGGCATCAAAGACTCTATGAAAAAATAGGTATCTGTCTTATTCCACCTAAAAACAAAAAAGTACAGAGGAACCTGTCTTGAGAGACCATCCCATCTGATACTGAAATGTGGTCTCTCAAGACAGGTGGTCTCTCATAAGAGGCTTTACTGGAAGTATTACCAAACATGTGCTTTTCAAAGTGAAGTCTACGGAGACAGATGGCCTTTCATGACTGAGCGAGGTCTTTCAAGATAGGTTTTACTGTATATTGTATATAATGTAACTAAGAGAATCTTGAATTTACCTGAAAATGCAAAGTGGGACCACACTGTTTCTTGTGTTTCTCATGGACAGATACCAGCAAAGATTCAGCAGCACTCACCCTGCAAGTAATAAAGTACAAAGGTCATTTAATCAGCACCTACCTTGAAAGTAGTAAAGAGCAAAGGTCATTTAATGAGAATATTCTCAATCTGGCCTGCTTAGCCAATCAGATTTCAGGATTCACCAATGTTGAGTATAATTTTTAGTCTTAACTACTAGTAATTCTTAAATTTTATATGGTGCTGGCTCCTGATATTATCTCCTTTTTTGATAATTTTGATTTGTTTGGTAAGATGTTAATTCATTCACCCCTAGAGACAAATTTGAACTGGCCTAAGTCATTGGTTTACAGAAGAGTCCATTGTTTTTTAGGGTGGAGTTTAAACCAAAAACATCAGAACAAATATAAAACATATACATATTAGTAGATCTGCAAATTTGTTATTTTCATGTAGCCTGCATGTCATTTATATCGAAATAAACATTTTGAGAATATTGGTTAATCAATACATGTCCTCTACCTGTGAAACCATTAAGTGAAAATCTAGCAATTACACAATCTCTAACACAGAACTGTCGGTCCTTGCACTCCTCAACAATCTTTGTCCACTCTCTCTTGGCTTTTGCCAGTTTCTGGCAAAATATATAAATCTACTAGATTTCGGTCTTTTTTGCATATATTTTTAGTGCTGACATAGAGAAAATTACTATTTGAGGTGAAAATACTTTTAAAGAATGGATATACCTGGAAACCTTACAACGGAATAAATATCCATCCCATCCCATCTTAATTCCATCCTAAATGGCCTGTCTCATTAATAGCATGTATGTCCGTGCTTCAGTTATTTAGTTTGATATTTTTTTTTTATTTTGAATGGCGATTAACACCACACTCAACAATTTTTCAGTCATACGGTGGCGGCCAGTTTTTAATGGTGCAGGAGAGAACTCGATTACAATTTACCCGGGAAGAGACCACCAGCCCTCCACAAGTAAACTGGCAAACTTTCTCACAAAAATCAGCTTAGGGACTGCAGCGGGACTCGGACCTGCACTGACAGGAAGTGAAAGACTTCATGATTAGTCACGGAGGCCCCATTTAGTTTGAAAACTTTGCTTTCATTTTAAATCCGCCCACTCATATCAGAGTGAAATTTAAACAGGAGCGGAAATGACCAGGTATACAGTAATCACTGGATGTATCTATAAAGGCTGTTACACTCATTCACCCCTAAAGACACATTTGGAATGGTCTAAGTCATTGATTTACAGAAGAATGTTGACGAGTTAATGAACTCAAAGGGACTAAGATTTGATCAATTTTGAAATACTGACCATTAGCATGAGAACGTTGTCCAAGATCACTATCATTTGAAATCGATAGCAAAACAAAAATTGTTGTTGTAATATTGAAAGCTAATGAAAGCTTCAACTTCTTCACCCCTAAAGACACATTTGAACTAATCTAAGTCATTGATTTACAGAAGAGTCCAGTGTTTTTCAGGGGTTGATGAGTTAAAATACCGATGGATAAACACAAAAATTTAGTCAATAACCTGGCATCAGATATACGAAACGATGTGCTATTGTAAAGTCAAATGCCAGCAAGATACATAAGTGTCTATGTCGATCAATGTTAAGTGATTTTTCATTTTAAAAAGTGTTTGCTACATGTATCTTGTCGATTACGAACGAAAACAAAGCCATCAGATGTAATGACTTTCATTGTCATGTGATAATGATTGACAGGAAGTACACTGTTGATATCAGATATAGGTATTTCCGTTGCTGTGTACTAAAGAAAAAAAAAACCCATTTAAATAAGATCTTGTCTTCAATATCATTTAAGTTAACACTTTTTTGTTATGACTTTGTTTTTGTGGATGAATATAGATAATGCAAATGTCATTCTTAAAGCGTATAAATTCCAATACCAGTGTATTGATGTTTAATTGGGGGTCACTACGGGATAAATATCCAAGGGTGGTCGAGATGTTGTAAGGTGGGAACCATTATGTGGCAACTAAAGACACGAGGATATGATTTACAATAAACAACAAGAACAGTCAATTGTGCAGAAAAAAAAAAACAAGTGTTGTAGTACCATCAAATTCAATCAATATTTTGCTGTTGATGCAGAAATCATTGTAATGTCTAAACCAATCAAATTCATTGTTAAAATATATAAGAATAAAATTATATGATTCCTTATATTTTTTACAGTTTTTGAGATAATATCCAAAACATGACGATGGCATCATTAAACGACAATAACTGGTACACGTCAAATGGTGCAATTTTGGTGACATTGACCTAATAATAAAATCATATCAGGCTTATAATGTTGCTATTTTTACCTTCTCATGATATTTTACACTTTTTGCGATAATAGCCACTGACGCAAATCAATATCATTACAGGGTATTTAAGTTCCTATAATTCAGTTTGATGATCTCCGTTATTATTTCTGTTTGTTGACCATGATCCTCTTTGGCCTATCATATATCATTATGTATATACGTTTAACAGATCTTTTATTACTTTTGAATAGATGTTTGTTTGCTTGTCTGTTAAGAATGGTGCTTTATGACACATTATCAACATTTTTTTCAGTTATATGGTGGCTGCTGCCACTTTCTAATGATGGAGGAGAGAGTCTGGTTACAATGTTCCCAGGGAGAGACAAGCGGCCTTCTGCAATTAAGCTGTCTAATTCTGTCACAAAATCAAATTAGGTTCCAGCAAAGCTTGAAACCAAGCTGACTGAAGGTGAGAGACTACATGGTTTAATCCTTTCAACCCTACAGGCCATAATAGACTGGTCCGAACAATAGAAAAGGGCATGCCATCTAGATATTTAGGGAAGAAACAGTTAAAGAGAGATGCTCTAACCACTCAGCCACAGAGGCCCTTTAAATAGGTGATCTGAAATGTAACACATTATTTTTTTCAAAGGTAATAACTCTCAACAATTGTCAAATGAACTTTTAATGTTTAAAAATGTTAAGCCTTGGCATTCTAATCCTTCGGTTTTGCTCTTTGTACCTGGCATACAGGTGTGATGTTTCATTTTAACTCATCAACCCCTGTGAAAACATTTAGACTCACCCAATTCAATGAACAGTATGGTCTACTATCATAATTCAGGTGTGGACAAGTTCATACTGCAGGTAAAATTATCAAAAATCATAAAATAATACACCCCTGATTTCTGACAATGGACTTAACCATTATTTGAAATTGGCAGTTCCAAATGTGACTTCAGGGGTTGTTGAGTTAAGCAACAGTGGTATACCAGTTTGTTGCCAGTGTTACATGCACTTAAGATGTAAATATGAATGAAGATAATCCAAGGATCATGGGACAATTAGTCAACTTTGTCAGAGGGGTGAAATTTAGAACCATTATATTAAAATCTCAAAAAATCTCTTCTTTTTGTGCATTTTTCACTGTTTTTGCCCCAAAAATTGCTAAAATCTTGAATCTGTCATTTCTTAAAATGGTATCATATCCTTAAACTTATCATAATATGTTTTGAAGTTTATGCCGGAATTTACCCTTATTGCCCTTGTCACTTATAGCTTCAGAATGCCAGTAACAAGCATAGTTCTGAATGAGAGTCACATGACAACATCTCCATCAGAGGTTGCTCTGATTGGCTGAGTGGAGTTAAAGGGATACATTAAAACGTAAAGCAATTTTAGAGTCATTGATCATGATGAAAACAATATTGTTTAAAGGTATTGATGAGAGAGCATGTACATGTTGTGGTGACAGATCCGTGGTGGATATAAATAAACTGTAAAAATAGATATGATCCATTGTATTGTGAACAGGTCCCCATTTTAAATGCCACAACTAGTGAAAATAAATACTGTTAACTGCTGTGTAAACATACACTGAGGAGCAACTATTGCGCTGAAAAACTAAAACAAACTTAGAAAAAGGAAAAAGAATGTGAAAACAAAACACTTCAAATACCCTCCCCCTCCCCAAATAAAAGAAAAAAGAAAAAAAGAAATAATATAAAAAGCCAAATGTTGACCTCAATGGAACTCATCCTAGATCTCCTTTAATATAAAGCATCATACCAAATTTGGTTAAAATGGGAGTAAAAAATATCCAGGTTATTTGATGGAAAGCAAAAATGTGGCAAACAGATCAACCAGACAATCAAAATCAATAGGACCACCCCCTCTCCCTTCTGCATTATCAATTTTTAAGACATAAAAAGAAAGTCCGCTGCGTAACAAATGCAGAAAGTCAATATCAAATATGAGACTTCCAGTTAATAACAACTTAATGATGGAGTGACGGTTTACATTAAGTATGATGAATTACTGATCAATAAACAGTATTTGTAAATTGACAATCAATTCAAAGGAAGAACTGACAAGACCTGAAAACTCTGTAAATATTATTCATAGCATGTGTGAACATCCCATCATCTCTCACCATGATAAATAGCCACCTTCTATTTATACAGAAAGAAAGCAATCAAACCAATCAGAGAAAAAAATCTCCACACATTAAGATTAATCAGAGATACATGTATAAAGTCTCAATAGATAGATATTTGATATTATTCATACACATACAAGCACAGACAATGATGTGGCACACTGGAGTTGATTCTGTATTGTATCTGGAATGGCAATTATCCTCAGGGGAGAATTCAATAAATCTTCCAAGACAACAGAGAAATAATTCTGGTAATGTCCTAAAAAAAAGCTTTTATCTACCAACTTTCTCCCCCTCACCTAATTGGGTTTTTCTTGTTGTTTGTTGTTGTTGTTTTTTTTTAGGTGCTCTGGATTAATCAACTTGTGATTTGTATTAAACATTATTTTAATTGCCAGTCTCTCTATACATGTAGCAGAATCTCCCGTACTTTTTCATGTTAGTAGCACTTGAGGGAAGATGATTTTCTGAAAAAAAAGATTGATCGATTCGGTATCAAGGCCAGTTATGAAGAGGTCTATGGAATGCTTATAATCACAAAAGACCCCGCCACGAAAAGGTCACAATATCATCTAAGATTCTGATTTCATCCTCAAAGTGACTATTAAACAAGGAGTCTTTTTTTCTCTGCTTTTCATGTGACTAAATGATTTAAAGGTCACAGGTTCAATTTCTAGGCTTAGATAGACTGGTTACCGTTCTCTGATGAGACAAAACTCTGTCAGGGTTTTATGTGGCATGACAAAAAATTGTCATTTTGTCAAAAGACCTTATCACAGTAACTGCGGTCCTGAAACTTTGGATGGCAAAATGCTAGATTCCTACAAAAACACAGACATGGTCAAAGTAACTGATCGTTTCCTGATGTCATTTTCCAGGAATCTGTATCATTTTGTTTAAAGTTAAAGTTACACTCCTAATAAGTGCCTACACATAAGGAAAAAGCTATGTCCTACTTAAATGACACCACAGAAGGAAAAAGATACTACCCTACTTAAAAACCACCACAAAAGGAAAAAGCTACTGTGCTACTTGAATGTCACCGCAGAAAGAAAAAGCTACTGCCCTACTTAAAGGGGCAATCTTCTAAAAAAAAAAAATTACCCCCTTTTAACTAATTAGATTAATGTACAATAAACAAAAAGTGATACCAAGTAATGTGAATCGGTAAACATATCCAAACTAAGTTAAGTATAAGAGACATAATTTATTTTGTGTGGAAAATGTAAGACAAAAGCTGCTGGAGGAAGAATCTGTGACAAAACAGTATGATAATCTGTATGTTTTATATCGGAGAAATGAGAATAAATACAAAATAATGGTAACAAAATGAAAAATAAACATTGGGGTGAACTGGTAAATTCAAAGTAAACATGAATAAATAATACACAGATAATCTAAAAGACACATGCATAACACAGGTTGTTTATCTACATGTACATTGTACTAATGATAAGCAATGCAGCATATTTAACATCCAGGAGGAATTATCTCCCTTGCCACCCATCAGTAGATTAAAATAAACCCCACTGTGTTGGTAGTGTCGTGTTTCTATATGTGCCTGATCGTCAGCAACATGCAAAGTGTGGACTTACTACTGGTATATCAGCAGGTACCACATGTGGTTCTTATTATGCCAATTTATGTGGTAGCAAATATTGGCATATGATGTTAATATAACTGATTTGATAATTGTTGAAATGTACATGTAGATATGGTAACAGTGTGTAGCTTATCTTGTCATCTGCTTGGCCTGTTTCATAGGAGACAAAAGAAGATGTCTGCAGTTTTGATACCCACAAAGATACATGTCAAATTAGATATGCAAATTAGGACCCGGTCCCTGTTGAGTTGATTTGTTAGGTTATGTATATGTTGCATATTCATGCTCTAATTAAAGTCAGTTGTAGTCTGTTTTGTATTCCATCAAAAGAAGTCATGATGCATTGAGCTTGATAAGTAACTGAGAAAATAAAGTACAAGTGTAAGCTTATTCTCTGAGAGAGAGAGAGAGAGAGAGAGAGAGAGAGAGAGAGAGAGAGAGAGAGAGAGAGAGAGAGAGAGAGAGAGAGAGAGAGAGAGAGAGAGAGAGAGAGAGAGAGTATGTTATGTCAGATGAAAAGAGAGACAGAGAGAGGAAAGCATATGCTATGCAGCTAAGCCAGATGAAGAGACAACTTTTGAGAAAAGCATCTCTGATGGATTATGTGTTTGACATCTGAGAGAGAGACTAATAAATTAGAAGGAGAGAAATGAGACAGTATTGTATGAGTGTTAGGTTTTTTTTTTATATAGTTCAGCACCTAAGTAGACATGGCAAATTATAGAAACTTTACTACACTGGCAGACGTCCAGACTTTTGGTTTAAAGTTTTGGCACTTTATATACAGCTTGTGACATCCCTATGCATATGTAAGCAACAACTGATATTGACAACACGTACAATTTCACTTATTTTTTTATTATCTTTAATATTTGTCTGTCTGTCTCTCTCTCTGTCTCTCTCCCCCCCCCTCTCTCTCTCTCTCTCTCTCAGAATTGTCAAAAAACTCATTAGTTGCTATAGATAAAAATATCAGAAGAGTTCACATATTGTTTTGGGTATAGAGCTAGCTTACAGATATTGTCAAAGGAAAAGAAATGCATGCCTTTAATTATCTAATTAGGAGTAATTTTGTCTGAGCTAAATGAGGGCAAGAGAATAGAGAAAATGTGTGCATTCTACAGATATACTTTTCTGAGTGATACAATGTGTTCTTTGTTAGCCAAAAAAACAAAAACAAAAAAAACGTAATGTGACGACATTTCATATATGCAGTTAAAATATACTGCAAAATCATTTATTTTCAGTTTTAAAAAATTTGTGGTTTTCCTTCAAAAAATTAATTTGTTGATATAAATTTCCACTGATTTTGAGTCCTAACAAGAGGCCAAAGAGGGTCTAATTTGATCACCTGAGAACCATCTACAAATATGAAAAGAAGACCAAGAATATTTAAGTTGATCTGACAAAAATCACAAATATGGTAGAGGACTGTGAGTACTTGCTCCCTGTAAAGCTTTGCTGAATTCCCTTCTATGGTTTCCAAGAATAAGCTGACCATGTGAAAAAATTACCCCCCTCATTTTTGCGATATGAGCTGTCGTAGGTGAAAAATTTTACATGCCCATTAATGTGATATTCTATCTCATATATATTCCAAAGAGACCATCTGGTGGTTAGAATAACAAATGCATGAGTAAAATTGCAACAATCTTGCCAAACGTAACCTGTAATATCAGTTATTTTTTGTCCGCCATAATTTGAGCATTGTAAATTAACTTTCATTTGCAGTTAATATACATTCTATACTTATTAACCTTTGTGTTTATTTTCGTACATCATGATTTCATACCTAAAAGTTTGTCTTTTTCGTCAATTCAAAACATTTGTTTCTGAAATTGTCCATGTGCTGGGTATATCGGGTGATCTCGACCCATTTTTACCTCATCCCAATGCATTCTCGGCTTTATCATTCTTGACACATATGATAATGAACTGCCCAACTCCATCGGACATGGCGGCACGATTGTAAAACATGAGGTACGCATTCTTAACACAGTTATATTGTTTTGATTTTGTCAACATCAGCATTCAGAGTAATATTAAAGATTGGAAAAATTTCTTTTAGTGACCTGATATATTTATTCATATATTCATCCGATTTTCTTCAGATATTTAAAATAGCAATGTCATATATTTTACATAATACATGCACTTTCCAATAAAAATCATGTCCTGTATTTTAAAAATAAATATAAAACACATAAAAATCGGCCGACTTTAACATAAACCGAACGCGTAAAGGACCGAGATCCCCTGACCAAATTACGACAAGTACATTTGATATGGTGAAAGAGTTTATCTGAAAGGTCATTGCATACAGAAAAACAGCTGGATTTTTTTTAAGGTACAGGAAAACTTAAATTCTAATAAAACAAATAACTTCGAAAAGATCTTTTACAACGTTTTACGTGTTTGATAATGTATTTGAACACACATTTTATCATATTCTCGACTATATGTCAGGGGACAAAAATAATCATTGTGACAGCTTATATTGCTTTAAAGAGTACCCTGAGTGAAAAATGAAAATTTCAGTATTTATAGAACTTATTCTAAGAACAACGTTGAAAACCCGATCAAAATCGGAAGGCACGTTCTTGAGATATTGACCGCCAAAGTGAGCGATTTCACATGCTTTTGGAAAACTAATTTTAAAAACATTATACCACTTCCTACAAACTTGTGAGTTACACTGTGACGTCATAGAATGGCCTTAGAATGACTACCGTTATGGGGGAAATTAAAAGTGGACAGGAAATCGAGCCATATTCATCGCTGTCAAATTCACAAAAGTTACCAAATACTAATAGTGCAACGATATACCGAACTATGATATATCACAGTATTTTATTTAGTATGATACATGGTACGTTGATTTCATGTCACGATACACCTACTATTTTTTCTGGATTTTTCCGTTTCCAGAATTAGACTCTGTATACTCTATTTCAGGTTTACTGGAAAACAAACAACATGGTGAAAAGCAGTTCACCCACGAGGAAAACGGATGAACTTGTGCCCCCATGGCATCTTCTTCATACAAGTTGTCGATATGGGGTCACTCGGGGTTCAAAAAGCTACAAATATCAGGAGGCTCAACATAAGTTTGAAAAACTCACACCACTTGTCGTCTTTGTAACACGGATATACCTTACAAAACATGAAACCACAAACGTGTCATTTGACATGAAATGATATCATGCAAACGTAAATCATAAATTATGAATCGAAGCCTAAAATTAAAATAAATAGTAGATTTGCAGGGACAACATAGTTTGCAACAATCAATAAACACAAAATTGTCAATCAATTCCAAGGCTATTTCAAAAGCAAAAGCTCAGTTTCTTGTGACTTCAGTAGAGTGGAATCTGATGGTTTCAGAAAATTGATTAACATTTTAGAGCCAAAATATGACGTTCCTTCTCGAATATATTTCTCCACAAATGTAGTCACTAATTTATTTAACAGGACAGATCTCATTTAGTTGACATTAAAAGTAAACAAAACAGAATAAACAGGATATGTGAAACAAAAGCTTTATTTTTAAAAGTAAGTGCACAGAAATGCAATGTCATTATTGAATGGTCAACTTAGTTGTTTTACTCCTGTGTATCGTAAATGTATCGTATCGTCAGGTAGGAATCGCAATATGATTTGTATCGTCATTATAGTGTATCATTGCAGTCCTACCAAATACATCATTATTTTGATATTTTTAAAATATATGAAATCATTTTATTCAAATGCAGTCATAAAACAAACATGATTTGGACTTTTTTCAATGTGTCACATTTACGAATGGATGACTTAGTTATGCTAGATTTAGAGTATCACACTTTTTTTTGAGTTTTTATCTCAAGTTTTTCTTTCGCAAATTCTTGTGGTTTATAAACAAAAAAGAACAATGGCCGCCTGTGATGTATGCTATTTTTAATCCTTAAAACACCAGACTATCTGACTATTGTTCGTTTCACATAAGATGTCGGGGCGGAGTAACCTTTTGATTATGATAGGGATGATTCTACTCACTTTTCTGTTATGACTAGCTACACAAGGAGAATGCCCCTTTTCTCACTGGATACTCTCTTATGTATGGTGACATGTAGGAAAAATAACTCTATTCAGTATAATTTTTACATAATGAATGCTTTATTACACATAGGCGTCGGAAGCAAATTAAAAGTGTGGGGGGGGGGCTAAACAAACTTAAAAAAACACACACACGCCAGAAACGTCTGGGGCTAAGCCCCAATTTTCAACACCTATGTCTATCTTTGCAAAAAAAGAAGCGGGGGGGGGGGGGGGCTATGTTACCTAAAATTTAAACTCATCCAGGTCAAGGAAGGGTTCACAAAACTCCAACCCACCAGATTATATGAATTTTACTCTATCCATGCTGTATACCAATTCAAAAGTATATACACTAGGTTCAAATCTGTAACCATCCACTTGGGAGATAAACTCTCTAATCAACAGGCAACTGTCGGCATTATGTAGAGAAAAAGTACATGAGATTTCTTCTATTTCTTTAACAATTTCTTCTATGTAAATCAACTGCATATTTTGAGCTCAGCGGGCCACTAATATCACCTTTGATTGACAGATATATCAGTAAAAATCTTTCTCACTCCAATTTCAATTTCAGTAAACATTTCAATCCTTGATTAGATTGTGCATTTTCACAATAAAAAGAACCTTGTCTATCTTCTGTCAATCAAGTTTTCAATTTTCACTGGATTTCGTTTTTCATTGTCTTGGTATTCGGAATGACCTCTAACTGACATCTACATTTTACAATCAGTTTCCTGATTGATTATCGTTAGCACTTTCTATCAAAAATTGCTTTTCTTGGGTTTACACATTATTTTTATCTGAAATTAATCATTAACCGATAAAGCCAAGAATTCCTGTGTTGATCCAAAATTATACCGATTATGTACTAACAATAATTTGAATGCAATCAACGATTCGTACTTAATTTCCTCTATTCTCCAGATTCAACTAACAATCATAAAATCATGTAACTGTTATAATACATGAACATAAACCTTTCACATAAAAGTCAAAATATCGTTATATGTTTTGTATTACAAAAGGAGCAGAACTTGACTTTACAATCATGCATACAAAATGTGTAAGGTTTCTGATCACAGGGAGATTTTTAAAGAATTACCAAGTTTTTGTTCTTTTTTGCTCATTTTGGGATCCCTATTTGACCTAGCCCCTTTCCAATCGCAAATGTTATGCAGCTCCATATGGGGATTCTTCATGTCAAGTTTGGTTGAAATTGGCCAATTGGTTCTTGAGAAGAAGTTGAAAATGTGTAAAAGTTAACAACACACGACGACAGACAAAAGATACTCACAAAAGGCGACATAAAAAGCCAGTGCGATGCACATGCGTTATATATGTACATCATATCTGTGTAACCAAAGGACATAGAATAAAACTTCGTTTAGGAGACCACCTCACATTTAAGACCTTATATATTCAGTCCCTTGAAAACTTCTAAATTTTATTTTAGATATGTCCAGACCCTCACTAAGGGACCACCTGGCTAACCAGATCACTTTGAATCAGGTGGTCTTGATATTGAGGTTTCACTGTACTTTATATAAAACAATGACAATTCTGTCATGTCAGAACACATTCTCAAAACTATTTAGTACGGGTCTATGAGATCAAATGTTTTTAATACCATTGCTTTGGTTCGAATCCCGCTAGGGTCATTTCGAATTAAGTGGGAAAGTTTGCCAGTTTTCTTGTGGAAGGTCGGTGGTCTTTACCCGGGTAACCGGGGTTTCTCCTTCACCAATAATAACTGGACGCTATCATATGACTGAAAGATTGTTGAGTATGGTGTAAAACAAAAAAAATCAAATCAAATTAATACCAATGCTTTAATAACGGATAGGATGTAGGATACCATTGACACACCCCCTTCCAAAAACATTTAACATTTTTCCATTAATATATTTCTAAGGAAAAAAAATGAAAAAATTATATCTTAAGACTTTATTTTAGGCATGAAAATATAAACAAAATTGGGTTTTAAAATTCTCTGAACAAACTACAATCTCCACCCCAAACTATCAAACCATTACATTCCGTAGATTCTGCAATATCATCCTAACTATCTGACTCTGCTGATACATCAAATTATTGAGTTTAATTACAGAATACTTTCTAGCAAGCTCCCATTTACAAGAGCACAACACCCAATCTTTAGATGTATTTTGCCAGAAGATTAGTCACAAAACATGTAACATCTCTGTTACGGTGGCTTTCTCCTCATATAATGATCTATTTCTCAGGTCTCTCTCAAAAATACAATAAACAAGGCAATTTGAAGAATAAGTGGTCCCCAATCAGGGGAGGTATTGCTGAGATATATAAGTGGTCAAAGAATTAACTCTGTCAACCTTAGATGTATAGCTGCACCAAATATGCTAGGTGTTGGCGAGGAAATGTTTTGCATATGACCTGGGCAAATAAAATCAACAATGGGGAACAACTCTGAAAGTACAGTTGGCCCAAAGTGTATTTGTCAGGCAAATTTAATGAAGTATGAGCAGTAGAAGTAGGTAAACTTGTCAAACCAATCATCTTAACTCAGGAAAATGATGCCAGGGCACTAGCTTCAGCTCCCCTCAACTTTGTAGAAGTATTATTTTTCTTTACCGGTATTTTGAATAGTGTTTTATGCCATACTCAACAATTTTTCAATTATATGTGGCATCCAGTTTTTAATGGCGGAGGAGAGAACCCGATTACAGACCACTAACCTTCTGCAAGCAAATTAGCTAACTTTCTCACAAAAATCAGTTTAGGTTCCGGTGGAGTTTGAACTTGGGTTGACCAGAAGTGAGAGACTTCATGGTTCAAAGCGCGATGCTCTAACCACTCGGCCACAGAGGCCCCTTGTAGGAGTAAGCTAAAAGCCAATTAACATTTTTTGAGAAATCAATTTGTTATTTCATTGAAATATATTCCATTTGTAGCATAAAGTGTATCTGAGTTACTGAAAAATTGGGAAGATCAAAGTTCCAGAAATTGAGATAACTTTTTCTTGATCTATAAAGGGGAAATACTGGAACCTTTCAGCAAGATCTCTGACAGAATGGGTATTTAAGTTAAATGAAGACTATATTGCTGGTCATTTAAAACTGTCTACAGATCACTTAATCTCCATGTACCCTGTATGAATCAACAAAATAGTCCAAACAATACTTTTACGATATAGTGAAACCTGTCCTGAGAGAGACCGCCCTATCAACCAATGAAATGACTGTTCTCTCAATACTGGTTATCTCCCGAAAAAGGTTTTAATCAAAGGATTATTTAACCAAGTGGTTTTCAGAATGTGGTCTCAAAAGGCAGGTGCTCTTTCATGACAGTGGTCTCTCAAGGCAGGTTCCTGAGTACATGTATACTTATTTATCTTCTTGCATACACACACGTATGTGTGAAAAGCTGATGTCATCATCAACAACGTAATATCAAGTAATGTCATGTTTTAGCAATAGAAAGATTGTCCAGATTGAATGAGATTTAAAACTCCGAGTATTTTAGACTCTGCGGAGACTCTTGGTCTGAAAAATGAAATTCTAAAACAATGACTTAGTACAAAAACACAAATTATTGACTTACTTGTTTGTAGACAATACAAATGATTGCCTAGAAATGTCGGGATATCAAGATTGAAGATACATGTATAACATTCTATTTCAGTGTTTCAGTTGTTTGGAATAAGATGCCAAATTGATTTCATTTTTTATCAAATTTTACAAACAATAATACTCTTTTATCATTATTCATAAAACTTTGTGTTCTAATTTTTTTTCTGTTATGTATTATAAAATTCAAAAAATATTATTAAGGTGAGAAAGATAGCTATTGTCTCTGGGACATTTTGAGAGTTCCTTATATATGGAAGGTATGAAATACATCTATATCACCTCAGAGACACTTTGAGAGTTATTTACATAAGGTACAAAAGACAGCAATATCACCTCAGAGATGCTTTGAGAGTTTCTGATGTCAGATACAAGGTATGAAAGACAGCTATATCACCTCACAGACACTTTGAGATTTCTTTACATAAGGTACTAAAGACAGCTATATAACGTCAGAGATGCTTTTAGAGTTCCTTACATACATGTAAGGTACAAAAGACAGCTATATAACATCAGAGATGCTTTTAGAGTTCCTTACATACATGTAAGGTACAAAAGACAGCTATACCATCTTACATGGTTCACACTGATTTTCTGGTTTAAAAGTCAAGAACTTTCAAGGACTTTTCATCATTCAATTCAAAGACTTTTCAAGGACTTGTTGTGCAAATTTCCAAGAAATAAAGTATAATTTAGAAGTAAAAGAAGATCTCACCACCAATACATAAAAGGATTTTATTGCAATATTCACTGATTACTGTTACTGGGTTCACTTCCTTTCTTAACACTGATTACCCTCTGCTTTGAAATAGACGTAAAAAAAGACTTATGCTTTTTTGACTTCTTGTGGCTTTTCAAAGCCGACTCTTCCATTTACCCACCACACATAGCAAGCTTTAGCGCTATTTCCCATTATCCCTTGTACCCACATATACTGTGTTTACCGTTGTTTGTTATAAACACACAAGCGGGATGGCATAACAAAATATTACAGGTTAAGTGGAACAAATTCGAGCTGACAACCATAACTAGCCTAATGCACATTTCCTTTGCGGTCCTACTAATTACCAAAATACCAATCTCTTATTGAAACCACGGTGCAAATTACTGCAAACACACATTATTGAACTGAAAACACACATTCTTAAAATCTGAACTTTAATATTCTTTCTTGTTTAAAATTAAATAAATTTCTGTTCATTGTTGCAAAAATGATTTGCAGCAAAAATATGCTAAATAACTTCCATTTTGGTAAGTTTTGGTAATTTGTATGACCATGTTATTTGCATATCATTTTTATATTCGGAAAACTCCAACTTTACTTTAACTAAATCACATCGAAAAATTCAGAGCTGGCCTGGCTCAGTTGGTAGCACGCTTGACTATTGATCATGAGTTCGAGTCCAGCCGGTGGCAGGTCAGATTCCTGTCCTTCATGTGAGACAGTAAAAACCGAGGTCCCGTGTCACAGTAGGTGTCGGCACATTAAAGAACCCTCACCATAAGTGTCGAGCATAGACCAAACTTTGAAGCCCTTAATCGGCATTGGTGATGTCTCCATATGAAAGATAGATTCTTGAGTGGGATGTTAAACAACAATACAGCCAACATATAAATAAAAAAAATACAGAGCTGCAGTCTTGGTTATTGCTACGTTTGATATATATGTTAATAACACAGACTAAAATAGATACCCAGCGTGAGTTAGCCTGAACAAAAAAATACAACAGTTTTAGCAAGGATTGCTTTGATTCGAAGTTTGATAAAGTTTCAGTAATAAATTGTACATACTTATTATTACTGATATTTTTGTAAAAAAAAATATTTTAAATTACTAAATTCAAGTTCTTTTCAAGACAATTAGACTACTTTCCAGGACTTTCAAGACAGTTTTGCAAATTCCAAGACTTTTCTAGTCATCACCTGTAATTCAAGGACTTTTCATTTCCGTACGAACCATGTCTGAGAGACACTTTGAGAGTTTCTGATATAAGGTATGAAAGACAGCTATATCATCTCAGAGATGCTTTGAGAGTTTCTGATATAAGGTACAAAAGACAACTATATCATCTCAGAGATGCTTTGAGAGTTTCTTATATAAGGTACAAAAGACAACTATACCATCTCGAAGATGCTTTGAGAGTTTCTTATATAAGGTACGAAAGACAACTATATCACCTCAGAGACACAGTGAGCATTCTTTACATAAGATATATGAAAGACAGATATATCATCTCAGAGACATCTTTTAGAGTTTCTTATATAAGTTTTGAAAGAGAGCTACTTGGTTTTATTGTGTTGGATAAATTGATAAAAGAATAATAATAAGACAGATAGAAAGTCAGACAGATAGACAAATAAACAGATAGATACATAGATAAACAGACAGACAGATAGATAAACAAATAAATGAATAGAGAGACATAAATAGATAGATAAACAGACAGACAGACAAATAGACAGATAGATAAATAAATAAATAAACAGACATAAATAGACAAATAGGTAAGTAAATACACAAAAAGACATAATATAGATAAATAGACAAAGACAGATAGATAGATAGATAGATAGATAGATAGATAGATAGATAGATAGAAAGATAGATAGATAGATAGATAGAGATAGATAGACAGACAATTAGGTAGATAGATAGATAGATAAATTGATTAGATAGATAGATTGATAGATAGACAGATAGATAGATAGATAAATAGATAGATAGATAGATAGATAGATAGATAGATAGATAGATAACTAACTTTTCTGTCATGCTACAAAGAGTTATATGAGTAATATGAAAAGAATTTGAGATATATGCTTGTCTAGGATGCAATATAGCTGATATATTTATCAATATTCAGCTACAGTTCCCGCACTATGTAATCAAATCATGCACAAGGAAGGCAGATTCCTCTCTCATCACTGCTATTTTTTGCACTGTTTTCTGATGGTTCTTGATTTATTCTCAAATTAAATTCCTAATAGTAATGTTCTTTTCCTTCTACATTTACATATTATTTTACTTCAATTGCATCATTCCAGTACTTGTATTATCTAAAGCTACACATGTGCTGCCATGGTAGATATCGGTATGTCAAAGTGATGAAATTTATGTAAAAGATATGTTTTTATGTGAATGTATAACTTCCTTCTTGCGATATAAAAATAAAGACTATACTGATATTTGTTTAAAGATCTATTTCAACCTGTAGATTAAGCAATTTGTTAAAAGGTGGAGGTATATCAAACACAGATGTCTTTTGTAACCACAAGTTTCTTGGATCGAGTTATAACATATGACAGAAATGCTATGTTTTGTTATTTGGTGTAGATCTAGGTTGTAAACAGCATAAAGTAGTGATTTATGAAAAAGATTAAAACACTTTTTGTTTAGAAGAGCATTAGGTAAACTATTGATCCTTAAAATTATCTTCCTGGTAGATGAATAGCAAGGGAAAATGTAATTGACAGAAAGACTAAGAGAGACAGACAGAGAGAAAGAGAGAGAGAGAGACAAACAGAGACAGATGGGTGCAGAAAAAGACAGAGAGGAAAAAGATAGAGCAGAGACAGAGAGAGAGAGAGAGAGAGAGAGAGAGAGAGAGAGAGAGAGAGAGAGAGAGAGAGAGAGAGAGAGAGAGAGAGAGAGAGAGAGAGAGAGAGAGAGAGACAGATGGTGCAGAAAAAGACAGAGAAAGGGTGGGAGAGAGAGAGAGAGAGAGAGAGAGGAAGAAGAAATGAGAGAGAGAGAGAGAGAGAGAGAGAGAGAGAGGGGGGAGGGAGAGGGAGGGAGGGAGTGAGAGAGACAGAAAGAGAGAGAGAGAGAGAGAGAGAGAGAGAGAGAGAGAGAGAGTTGAAGAGAAAAGAGGCATCCTGAGTTTAAGCAAAGTCCACAGGCTAGATGTTGAATTTACGATGTACTTGCCAAATATATGAATTACAAGCACCGAAAGCAATACTATTACCAATCAGCAACAGAGAAAATTGAAAAACCAGAAAATTACAGTACCAAAATAGAATTTAAATGCTGTTCTTTTGTGATGTATGGAACTATTATTATTGTTTTGTGGACAGACAACCCAAGCAAGTCCACCAGTCGTTTGTAACCAATCAGACTTGGTATAGTTCTTTTACAACTTCGACTAGCTAGATGCATGAAGTACTAGTTTAAATGACAAAGTTTGTATAATTTAAAACCCACACTCCATTTCCAACCTTCTTCAGAGTTCCCTTTCCTTTAAATAATTTCCATCTCTGACCACATAATTTTGACAGAGTAAATTGACCATTACACAGTTATAACCATAATTGTATTACTCTTTCTATCTGTCTCTAGGTATGTGTACATGTAATTGACGTCTAACCCTAATGTGAAGAAATGGACGTCTGTTAGGATGTCTGTATACATGACAAGCTTGTCCATCTCCTTGTCAATATATTGGAAGACACTAGAAATAAAGAAAAGTGCTGTTTTCTATTTACATGTACCGTTACTGTAACCATTTAATAGATGTGTCTGTTTTGCAAATGAAAGACATATGTCACTTGGCTCTAAAACAAACGTACTCCAATAACTGGATGGAACAAATTCTTTCTGTTGTAAGTTGCAAGCCCATGCACAGTCATAGTATCTATTTTTAGCACTGATTTGTGATTCTGTCCAGAAATCTATTTCAGAAAAAAAGAAGCTTCTTTCATAATATGAACTGATTTTGTATTCTAGATGACTTGATTTTTAAGACCATATTATCACCAAGTCTTATAAATGTACTTTTTATTTATTTATTATTATTTTGCCTTTCAATGACTTTTCGCTTTCTGAAAACATTGCCAGCAATAGGCAAAGTGACACAAATTTTGACCTGTGCTGTTGACAGATGACAATGCAGTAGTGGTTTTATAATATTGCCATGCCTACTCTGGGCTCAAAATTGGCATTGGTCCATTGCCCTGTGTCCTGTAAATAATAGGATGGACCAGTAGATTTCTCATCTGTACTGGCACCATTGTCCAGTAAAAAGAATTAATATTTAAAATATATGCAAAATTACTTTCCTTTTATTTATAATAAGTAAAAGTCTGACTGATTTGTTTTAAATATTCGCAATATTACATACATCAGTTTGTTGGATTAAATTTATAGTCATAATTTTCAGACTTTGACCTTCAAAACACACATATTTTTCTGAATTAACTTAAAATAATTCTAAGTCATTGGTGTTTCGAAAGAACTCCATCACATTCATTCTTCAGAGAGTTGTCATTGATTGACAACATACATGTACATTGCAGCCATACTACATAGTCAAAGAACAATAACTCTTACCATACCTATAAGTACAATCTATAAAATAATTTTTATTTTTGTGCATGGCATAACTCCATGTTACACAACGATGCAATCATTAGTATATGTGTATGTGTACATTATTTTGTTTTTAATTTATTTTCATAAGTGCTTGTAGGAAATAAACATTTTACACTAAATATGCTTTAAAAAAAGAGTTAATTATGTTTTTTTTATTTTAGATACAGTACTCTTATACAATTTATATCACTATTATTATCATTGTCATTTCTATCATTATTATTATTATCAGGGACAAACTTGTTATTTACATCCCTGCTATCACTATTTTTTTTTTCTGCATGTCTTTGCTTCAGTGCTGAAGTCAAATGAAACCTACATCTTCTATATGCCTACACGTACATGTACAATGTATGCATGTTTGCTAATAAATCTTGTCCTCTTGGAACTAACCAATGCAGGCAAATGAGAACAAGTGGATATTAGACATTTATATGATATGTCTTGTATATAAGACCAGGAAATATGACCTTGGCTTTGTTTTGATATATACACATGTAGATGCTTTGTAAGTGATATAGGAATCCCCACTGTGATTATAGAAGTGTGAAGTGTGCATGTTCTATTAAACAGACAGATGGCTTGGCTAGCCAATAATGAGGACTTCTCTGATGTCAGTACAAGTGGGTGTAAGATGAAATACATATAAATGTATACATACAAGTTTGTCTTTTTGGACATTGTTCTTGCCAAATTTATTTTAGCATTTGATAACATATAGATTTAATGTGTTTGGACTCGTCAGACCAGATTAATTTTGTAGTTTTTTGCTAAATTCATATAATTTTGCTTATTTTATTCACTTTTGTCTATTTCTTCGGTATGTTTTAGTTTGTTTGATTTCAATTTTGATGTAGACATTTTACAACTACATATCATCTTATTCGTATTCCTGTTGTGTGTATGTTTGTCTGCAAGTGTGTATGTGTGTGTAATTTTAATGTTATTTTAATCTTTTTGTCCTGAGGAAGGGGCAGGTCATCCCAAAAATTTGACTTCATTTTGGTCCGTGCCATAAGTCATTTTGATAAGTGCTTTCTATAATTTGTTCATGACTTGTATCTATTTTCTTAGATCTGACACCATAGGATATATAGTGTTGTTGGTTTTAGACCTTTTTATATTTATATATATGTGTGTGTGTGTGTGTAATATACCTATGAATGCAAAATTGCATGTACACATGTATGTACATACATGTATACATAGATACCCTAAATACATGCATACATGCATACATACCCTACATAGCCCACATACATGTACATACATAACCTCTATCCATCAATCTATCCTCCCTCCCTACCTCCGTACCTATCTACCTAGTAGTCCTACCTCCCTACCTACATACATACATACAAACAAGGTCAAATCCAAGTCACTCAGTTGATGTGATAACAGGCACTTTTGTCCATCCTTGGGTTCTGTTCCTCCTCTGACATTTCTATCACAGATATTAGATAGCCTCAATGACTTACAGAAGTGGAGTTTTTTTATATTTTGAACAGTGTTTTATGCCACACTCAACAATTTTTCAATTATATGGTGGCAGCCAGGTTTTAATGGTGGAGAGAATGCGGTTGCCCGGAAGAGACCGCTGGCCTGCCACAAGTAAACTGGCAAACTTTCTCACAAAAATCTACAGAAGTGGAGATGTAGGTAATACATCATCAGGTGAGATCGCAGAACAACTGTAGATCATTCTGATCAGTTTCAGCAGATCAGTTTCAGATACTGACATAAATTAGGTATCTATCTACATAGCATCAGAATAACAACAATATGTGTGCCTTACTTAATACCGTCACATTCCAGGGAGCAATTATCATTTATTCCTCAGAGTGACCTGAAGATTATGAAGAACCTACATGAACATACAAGTTGTTATTTGTCATTCAAGATCTGCAGATATTATACTGTCTACAAAATGTAGATTTTCCTGAATGGAGAGTGTTTCTAGAAGTCGGAAATCTGTTTTACGATATTTGTTTTTATTCCTTTAATACAATGTACAACTATATTGATATGCCATCTAAACACCATATGTTCTTTTCTATTTAATTCCCATGTCAACATGGTCTATAAATCTAAGTACACTTTAAAAGCTTTCTTATCGACATTAGCCTACTGGTCAATACTGTAAGACCTGCTTTAGCGACCACCTGTGTATAAAGACCACCTGGTCATAAAGACTGTTTTTGCTATCCCCAATAGTACCATTTGTGTACAAATCAACCTCTATATAAAGACCACCTCCCTATAAAGACTGGTTTTGTTGTGTCCTTAAGGGGATCTTTATATACAAGTTTCACTGTAGTTTGTAAGAAGATTATTCATATACTGGCTAATTTACCATTTTACAGTACATGAAGTAAACTAAAGCCCAACATGACACTTTTAACAGTTTTCTAACAACAGAGCTATAAACACAACAGCAAAACCAATTAATATGATGGCGCAGACCAATAGGTGGACGAATGGACGGACAGACATCATCAATTCATAGACAAGTTTCAGTTTCACAATCAGGACAACAAACAACAACATTGGCAACCTAAATCACTCACCTGAGCACCATCTACAAATGTGAAAAGAAGACCAAGAAGAATATGTAGGCTGATCTGGCCAAAAAGCACAAAAATGGTGGACGACCTTGAGTACTTGCTTTTCTAAAAAATCCCTTCAGTGATTTCAAAGAACCCTATAACCGTGTGAAAAAATGACACATCCTCTTTTTTGCAGACTTTAAATAGTTCAAAAAAAATTCTAAAAATTAATTTCAGCAAAATTCTTTCATGGACGCATTCCTCCTCCTAATTAAAGGTAAACTGATAAAATGAATGTATCATAGAGAATCGAAGGGGAGGAAATCAAAGAAATCAACGAAAAAAAGAATGAAAATGAAGAAGTGTGAAAATGTGTCAAAAATTCATTTTTCGATTTATACAAAAAATCAAACTTAATTCATACATCCATGTAGATCACTGAGATGAAATCAGGTTATCAGTTCATGCATCCGTTCCACAGAAGAAAATGGTCCAAGGGGGTTACCAGTATTCTCTGGAACCTATAAAAGAACAGCATTCAAATGTCGCCTTACCAGTTTATTTATTTCTGCTACTGTAGAGATATTGACAGCATGTTTTACAAGTTACAACCACTTTTCCACAGACAAAAAACATTTCGCCATAGTGTACCTCAAGTTTAACCAAGTCTGTGAGATAAAAATAGACTGCATCCACATACAAATGTATTCCCTTCTTATTTGTGTTGATAAACTATGTACATTTCACTTATGATATTATGTAAGCACGGCCTGATTTCTTTTTGTTTGTCAGGTCATTAAGGGCATGCTGTTTTGTGTATGTTTCTTGTGTTGAAGATGACATGGAGACCTATGAATGTAATGTTTTACTATTGCTTTTGGTGGTATGCTGGTGAACATGACGATGGATGGACATGGAATAATCACTACAGCTCACCTGAGCTACAAACTATACATATAGTACATTTTATGGAGGTTGCTTTCTTTTTAATATTGATGATTTCTCAACTAACATATGGTAACAATGTATCATAGGCATTGGAAGCAAATTGAAAGTGGGGTGGGGGATGGGGGGGCTAAACCAACTTAAAAAACAAACACACCAGAAACGTCTGGGGGGCTAAGCCCCAATTTTCAACACCTATGTCTATCTTTGCCAAAAAAGTGGGGGGGCTAAGCCCTCCCTAGTCCCCCCGGTTTCGACGCTTATGTGTATATTTAGTCATTTCTATAAAAGACAGATGGACAGATGGAAAGAGATAAATGAAATTAACATAATTATCATATCATGATACATGTACAGGGAAAAAAAAAGAAATATTCAATATAAATGCTGTCCTATAGCTTTAGAGGGTAAAACTAGTAAATATAGATTCTTTTCAATTTCATATACGTCTTGAGAACAAAATTTAACAATATACTCAGTTAATCCCAGAATACATAAAGAAGAGATGGTTGATGTCTTAAAATACAGGTTGTGTTTGGACGAGGGTTATGAAAATCAAACACTGGTGAGACTTCTTGAGACTTATTCTATTTATCAAGTAGCCTAATACTGTTACTGAATTACGGTAATTTATACTGCAATTTCAATGTATTGAAAACAATAACGGGATCGCCACTTTGCCTAAAATATTTAATAAATACAGAGATACTTGTATATAAAGAATTCTTTAAGGACACAACAAAACCGGTCTTTATAGGGAGGTGGTCTTTATAAAGAGGTTGATTTATACACAAATAGTACTATTGGGAAAGCAAAAAAAGTCTTTTTGACCAGGGGGTATTTTATACACAGGTGGTCACTTAAGCAGGTTTGTTTGATATTGGTTACTGACCATATACATCTGTGGGGTATTTGGCAACTGATATATGACACTTCCTGTCTTATTCTGTCTTAATAACAGGATAAAATCATGTAGAGAAGCAGGAACATATTTTACGGCTAACTTGACTACACTCTTAAAAGACTTACCTTTACTTCTGAATAATATCATATACAGTGTTGTGCCATAAATTAATGCAACTTTTTATTTTCCTCTATATATTTCACATAAATTCACAAATTTTCAAATAATTCATGGAAAGTTGTTTTTAAAACAACTTTGACAAAACTTATACAAAATAAAATTCAAAATATCTAAAAGCTTCATTGTGTTATATGCTCAGAATGTTTAAAATTTCTGTTTTTGTAATATTCAACAATTTTAACAGAAACTTAAATATCTTTATGGCATCATTCCCCTAATCCTAACCTATCACACAGACACATGCATGTCCAACATACACACACACGCATATGCCCTACTCACACACATGTCCATACCATACTTGCCAACATTTGAAAATTTTCATTGGGGAGAAAACGTGCGACAAAAATTTCCAGTGGTTGGCCAGACTGCACGCCAGCAGAGTTCAAAGGTTCTTTTCTCATTTAGTGTCTATTTCTTACAATCTATTATAAAGTATTGTTGTTTTTTTTTTAATTTATTACTTTGTATACATATAAATATTAAAATATGTCAATTAGTTGTTTTCAATCAATATTTAAAATAATTTATGGATTTCAATTGTGAATTTAATTGTATTATTAACCTATTGTATAGATGAATCTTTGTTTTGTTTTTGTTTTTTTTTTTTAGAAAAAAGAAAAAAAATATATTTTACATGTATTACTTGCATACTATTGAAGGGGAAATCACAGAATATTATTCTTTGTTGTCAAGCATTTTCAATGGAATCAATGAATTTACTGTGAATTCATTTTTGTTCTTGTTCACTTTACTGACATCATTATAAAATTTTCAAAGTATATTTGGATGTAATCTATCTTTCATCGATCAGGTTTGGTGTTGCCCCTGATAATTTACCATATCAGAAGTAAACAAAATGGCGGGAAAAACAGCAGCACCTTCCTTGAAATGAGGCATTATCAGTAGAAATTAATCTATATACTGTAAATATTTTTTGTTTTTGTTCTGTTAAAATTGATATAAATTCCAGAAATTATTGTTTGATAATTTATTCCCCATTTGAGATATCGTGGCTGCCCTTGGTACTCCATTACAGAATATAGTTACTCCTACAACACATTACTAAAACCAATCAACCAATGACGAGGGGTACAAACCAGCCTCTGATTGGTTACAAAACTTTTTTGAAAGCTTGTGTATTGTTTCATGTGGTGGAAATCTTGCATGTCATTTTTCAAATTTTGGGACATTTATCGTTTTTTAGAAGGAAATATTAAAAAATCGGGAGAAAGAAGGGGTTTTTAAAAGAATGATCGGGAGGTCGGGAAACGGGGCCAAAATCGGGAGTGTCCAGAGGAAATTGGGAGAGTTGGCAAGTATGCCATACATGCACATTCACACATGCCAATGCATGCACACGCAGACACTCATGCCCATGAAGCACACTCTCACACATGCCAATGCATGCACACACATAAAAAGAATTCATTTTAGCATGTAGCAGCTTTTTATTCAGTCACAATTTTAATTTTAATAAATGTAATGTGAAGTAAACATTGTCTCTGACCTGGGATTCTGTATGATCACTCTTAACCCTTCTAGTGTCACATTTATGGATAATTAAATAATGCTACATGTTCATTGCTTTGTTTCAGTGAGCTATTTTTTGCATCATCTATGCATATATATTCGGCATTTCAATCAAATGGTTATGGTGTCCGGTAACACACTACATGCTGTCCGTCGAAAGACGAATGTGTCTGATTACACCTTCTTCTACGTAACTGGATGCACCCTATTTTTCTTCGTTACTAGTGATAGTTCACAGAATATGACATTTTTCTCCGGTAGCCCTCAAATGTTTTACCAAGTACTGAACCATCATATGACCTTACATCATTTAGACAAGAGACACAATATGAACATTGGCTTTGGTGTCCGATAATACCCGATTCTGCTCTACATGCCATCCATGAGACTATGGCGATTAAGGGTGAATTCAAGACGTGGTGAATATGTTTCCTGTTGTGAAAGGGCAAAAATAAGCAAGGGCAAACGTAAGCAGGGGCAAAAATAAGCAAGGGGTGAAAATAAGCAGGGGCGAAAATAACCAGGGGCAAAAATAACCAGGGGTGCAACTTTTAGGTATGCAGTAATACTGTATCCAATCTAATTAATGATGATTCTGTTTAGATATTTACATAAAACATATAGAAAAATACCAACCTTTTCTTAGCTTCTGTAATATCTTCCTGTAAATCTGTTCCACTTGCAGCTTTTTCTTCCTCTTCCTGATAATACACAAATAATATCAGGGTACTCAAACACAACAGACAATTTGATCTAGTCTGTAAACAGCCAACATGCAATATGCTAATACTATAAATCTGGAAATCTTGGCGGGACTTTATTTTCACGATATGCAGGTTCTAATTTATTTGCAAGATGATATTTCCGCAATTTGGAATGCCCATTTCATCATACTATTATCATACTTCATTACCTGATAATATTATTTCTATGAGTGAGAGCTGTCGCGAATGTAAGCATAAATAAAATTCTTGCAAATAAAATCAGACCTACAGTAGGTAAAGACATGCTGTCACATTAAGTTATTCATGTCATATGAAAGAGATATGAATACAAGATTTCAAGAAATGAATAAGATTGTTAGAACTACCAAAACATCATTACACGTCTGAATTTTGATTATAATAATGTTTGACACGACACTCAACAATTTTTCAGTCATATGGTGGCAGCCATTTTCCAGGTGTGGAGGAGAGATCATGGCTATAATGTACCCAGAAAGATATACCACCGCTCTTCTGTAACTTATCTGGTAAACTTTTTTTTATAAATCTATTACACTTAAAATGGTTGTATCTATACATGTACATAAAGGAATGATTTGCCCCTGAAAAATTGATCATTGGCAAAGATTTCAAAGTCCCATAACCCAGGTAAATATCGACAAATGTTGACCACAGTTAAATTCATCTGAGATCCCGATGACGTATAGTAACAAAGCAGATAATACAGAGTTGGTTAAAATTCAAAAACAGAAACTCAAATTATTTGATGGAAACCAGAATGTTACAAATGTACAAACAGACTGATAGACAGACCAAAAAATCAATCTGCAATTTTGTGGGCATAGAAATCCGGACCGAAAACAATATGTATCCAGTCTTTGATCTCGTAAAAAAAAACAAAAAACAAAACAGTAGACAGGATTTCATGGAGTACAAGTGTTTAAATTTTTACAAGGATTTCAACTGTGATAAATATTTAAAGGGATTCTTTCACAGAACTGTTGTTTGTAACATTAGAATTTTAATTTTTGTGTAAACTTATTATGTTTTTCTGTTAATTACCTGATGAGTTGAACATTACTTCCCTGACTTAAAACAATATTAACCCATTTACCCCTAGAAACACATTTGTCTGGTCTTAGTCATTGATATACAGAAGAATCCTTTGTTTTTCAGGATTCGATGATCTGTAATATCTTCCTGTAAATCTGTCCCACTTGCAGCTTTTTCTTCCTCTTCCTGATAATACACAAATAATATCAGGGTACTCAAACACAACAGACAATTTGATCTAGTCTGTAAACAGCCAACTTGCAATATGCTAATACTATAAATCTGGAAATCTTGGCGGGACTTTATTTTCGCGATATGCAGGTTCTAATTTATTTGCAAGATGATATTTCCACAATTTGGAATGCCCATTTCATCATACTATTATCATACTTCATTACCTGATAATTTTATTTCTATGAGTGAGGATCTGTCGCGAATTTAAGCATAAATAAAATTCTTGCAAATAAAATCAGACCTACAGTAGGTAAAGACATGCTGTCACATTAAGTTATTCATGTCATATGAAAGAGATATGAATACAAGATTTCAAGAAATGAATAAGATTGTTAGAACTACCAAAGCATCATTGCATTTCTGAATTTTGATTATAATAATGTTTGACAGGACACTCAACAATTTTTCAGTCATATGGTGGCAGCCATTTTCCAGGTGTGGAGGAGAGATCATGGCTATAATGTACCCAGAAAGATATACCACCGCTCTTCTGTAACTTATCTGGTAAACTTTTTTTTATAAATTTATTACACTTAAAATGGTTGTATCTATACATGTACATAAAGGAATGATTTGCCCCTGAAAAATTGATCATTGGCAAAGATTTCAAAGTCCCATAACCCAGGTAAATATCGACAAATGTTGACCACAATTAAATTTATCTGAGATCCCGATGACGTATAGTAACAAAGCAGATAATACAGATTTGGTTCAAATTCAAGGACAGAAACTCAAATTATTTGATGGAAACCAGAATGTTACAAATGTACAAACAGACTGATAGACAGACCAAAAAATCAATCTGCAATTTCATGGGCATAGAAATCTGGACCGAAAACAATATGTATCCGATCTTTGATCTCTGAAAAAAAAACCCAAAACAAAACAGTAGACAGGATTTCATGGAGTACAAGTGATTAAATGTTTACAAGGATTTCAACTGTAATAAATATTTAAAGGGATTCTTTCACAGAACTGTTGTTTGTAACGTTAGAATTTTATTTTTGTGTAAACTTATTATGTTTTTCTGTTAATTACCTGATGAGTTGAACATTACTTCCCTGACTTAAAACAATATTAACCCATTTACCCCCAGAGACACATTTGTCTGGTCTTAGTCATTGATATACAGAAGAATCCTTTGTTTTTCAGGATTCGATGATCTGTAATATCTTTCTGTAAATCTGTCCCACTTGCAGCTTTTTCTTCCTCTTCCTGATAATACACAAATAATATCAGGGTACTCAAACACAACAGACAATTTGATCTAGTCTGTAAACAGCCAACATGCAATATGCTAATACTATAAATCTGGAAATCTTGGCGGGACTTTATTTTCACGATATGCAGGTTCTAATTTATTTGCAAGATGATATTTCCGCAATTTGGAATGCCCATTTCATCATACTATTATCATACTTCATAACCTGATAATTTTATTTCTATGAGTGAGAGCTGTCGCGAATTTAAGCATAAATAAAATTCTTGCAAATAAAATCAGACCTACAGTAGGTAAAGACATGCTGTCACATTAAGTTATTCATGTCATATGAAAGAGATATGAATACAAGATTTCAAGAAATGAATAAGATTGTTAGAACTACCAAAGCATCTTTGTATTTCTGAATTTTGATTATAATAATGTTTGACACGACACTCAACAATTTTTCAGTCATATGGTGGCAGCCATTTTCCAGGTGTGGAGGAGAGATCATGGCTACAATATACCCAGAAAGATATACCACCGCTCTTCTGTAACTTAACTGGTAAACTTTTTTATAAATTTATTACACTTAAAATGGTTGTATCTATACATGTATATAAAGGAATGATTTGCCCCTGAAAAACTGATCATTGGCAAAGATTTCAAAGTCCCATAACCCAGGTAAATATCGACAAATGTTGACCACAGTTAAATTCATCTGAGATCCCGATGACGTATAGTAACAAAGCAGATAATACAGATTTGGTTAAAATTCAAGGACAGAAACTCAAATTATTTGATGGAAACCAGAATGTTACAAATGTACAAACAGAGTGATAGACAGACCAAAAAATCAATCTGCAATTTTGTGGGCATAGAAATCTGGACCGAAAACAATATGTATCGTATCTTTGATCTCGGAAAAATAAAAAATAACAGTATACAGGATTTCATGGAGTACAAGTGATTAAATGTTTACGAGGATTTCAACTGTTATAAATATTTAAAGGGATTCTTTCACAGAACTGTTGTTTGTAACATTAGAATTTTAATTTTTGTGTAAACTTATTATGTTTTTCTGTTAATTACCTGATGAGTTGAACATTACTTCCCTGACTTAAAACAATATTAACCCATTTACCCCTAGAGACACATTTGGTCTGGTCTTAGTCATTGATATACAGAAGAATCCTTTGTTTTTCAGGGTTCGATGATCTAATAATCTGAAAGTCAATAATTATTCATTTTTTCTACATGCGTTTTACAAAGTTTATAAAAAAAACTCTGAAAACATCATAGACAGTCAGGGATTTTCCACATTATCAAAGGGGGCCGAAATAAGGTCCCATTCCCAATAAAAAAATATGCAATTTTTCAATTTTCGGTTGAAATTTCCGAATTGAAGTCAAATGACAATGAATTTAAATACATTCTACATTTTTGAATAGTTTTGTGTATTTTTTAATTTCCCAATTTCGATAAAATGTCGGTAAAATTCCCAATTCGAAAGGGCCAGGCCCCATTCCCTAAAGAGTTTGGAAAATTCTTGACAGTATGGCTCTTTATTGAGGACAATGTTTTTAAGATAATGCAACAAACAATTTTTTTTTGTAAATAGAAACACCAAATAGAAAAATTAAAAAGTAAAAGTTTTAAAAAATCATGCGAAAAAGTTTCATTTCGTTTTTTGTGTGTTTTATGCCATGCTCAACAATTTTTCAATTATATGTTGGTGACCAGAACCGGTTACATTGTACCCCGTAAGAGACCACCAGCCTACTGCAGGTAGAAAGAGAAGGATTAAAGTGTGATAAATACACAGGTTATAAAATAATGTTTTTATCGTCATTCTATAAGAAGTAAACTTACAATAACAGAGTGAACAAACTGGTCATAAAGTTGAATAGGATTCCAAGCTGTTATGATGTCATATGTTATCACAGCACCTGTAGAATATACAGAATCCAAGTTAATTATCAGCAAATGTGGAGGAAAACTAAATGTCCACAAAAGTTATATAATTACAGACACATTTAAAAAGTTCCATATTTACCTTAATAAATGCCCCCCCCCCCCTCAATAATAAAAGCCCCATCCCTTTCTAATAACATATGTATAATATAATGACTTAACCAGGGTATCTGTGGGATTAAGTCATAGTCTCAAACTCAAGTGTGTGTTTCATCCAGTGTATTAGTTGTATACATATAAAAATTTGTGTCCATTGAATGATTGTATGTATCAAAAGAGTAAATAATACTTCATTTTCAGATTTTTTAACGCTGGTCCCTTGTCAGGGATTTTCCACCCATCATACAGGTTCATAATAAGGCCCCATTTCCAATGCTAAAAAATGCACCCCCCCCCCCCAATTTGCAGTTATAATTTCCCAATTGAAGTCAAATGAAAATGTGCATGCAATTACACCCCTCCTCCCTTGGGAAAATGACACACTTGGGCATTCATATGGGATGAATACAGTAAATATCACTGCTGATGTTCATTTAAAAAATTCTCTGACATCAAACCCTGATATGTAATCAAACAAAGTAAATATTTTAAATAGGAATAATACAATGTATGTAACCAGACTTGGCAACCTTGAAAAAAAACATAATGCAGGAGATTTTTCAATCTCATTGGGGAGACTCTAAATTTTTAGTAAGAATTAATAGGAAAATTTAAATTTTTCATAGGGGAGATATGCATTATTCTTGAAGAAATTATCAAAATTTTACATAAAAAAATTAGGGAGTCTCCCTATTTATGCGAGAGACTTGGCAAGAATATGTAACATAAATTTTGCTAATTTAATTCACTAAAATAAATTATGAGATTGATTTGATCCATGGTGATGCCACAAAACTAGGTACATTATTTTTCATTAACAGTAATGACCAGGATAAAAATGTACAGACAAAGGGAAATAACTCCCATTACAGTTTATCTGCCTGTTACAAATACATTGAAACTGAACATAGGTCAGAATTGGCAATTGAATCAAATGATACTAAATGCTCACTTAATTTAACTTAAATCAAACAAAATCAACATAGGAATGTTATGAGTATTGTCCTGATTTGGAGGTATTGAAAAAGGCAGCAGTGGGGAGACCTCCCTCATCGAAGGTTTCAGAGGTTGGCAGGTATGAATGAAACGTATATATATCAGATTTGATACCATAAATAACCACGTACAAAGTCATGATTAAAAGTCACAGAATTGATTCAAAACTCAAATAACTTTTTTATGAATTTAAGATGGAAATTCTCAGAATTTTATGTTTCAACTGGACACTGTTGTAGAACTATTCCATTCTACTGCAAATGACAATGAAAATTATTGCTCATCTGAATAAAACTTAAGAAATATCCCAAAAAAGTAATTTGACGACATACTCAAATTGTGAGTATCATATTGAAGATATTTTTCAATTTTTATGTAAAAAGCATACATGTAGAATTGACCCAATGTATTTATGTAAATGATAAATAGATTTATGTGTTACTTATTTACACAACTTTGTAGGGGCCTCCGTGGCCGAGTGGTTAGAGCATCACACTTTAAACCATCTGTCAATCACTTCTGGTCTGCACAGGTTCGAGTCTCACTGGAACCTAAGCTGATATTGTGAGAAAGTTTGCCAATTTTCTTTGCGGAAGACTGGTGGTCTCTTACTGGGGTACATTGTAACCAGGTTCTCTCCTCCACCATTAAAAACTGGCTGCCACATATAGCTGAAAAATTGCTGAGTATGGCGTAAAACGCCATTCAGACTTCAAACATCAAAACCTATTTAGTCGCATCCAGAAGTTTTACAAATAATGTAGTCAAAATATTAAAATAATGGCTGAGTGTGAGTGTTGAGCAAAGTTTGTAATTTTGAATGCAGGTCACTTAAATTAACAAGACCTCTTCACTATTGGTTTTTTTTTTTTATTGAGAAAGAAAATATTTTGACATAATTCCTTACCAAGCGAATGAGCTACAATTGATACTTTTCCGCCATTAGCCTCAAAGTATGGATTTCTACTACAAAACATTTCATACAGTCTGTTTAACTCGTTCTGTAAACTAAAGGTGATCTGAAAAATAGGTTAAATTAATTAGGAAATGCATGTTTTCTATAAAAAAAAAACCAAAATAATTGAGAATATTCTATTAAAATTGCAAGTTCAAGTTTCTATCAAATAATGTGGTAATGCGGTATTTAAGATGGAACTATTTTTATCATTTTCAAGGATGCCCATTTCCCAGAATTCTGTGAAAAGAGCATTCTTGAAAATGGTAAAAATAGTTTCATCTTAAATTCTGCATTACCACATTATATGATAGAAACTTGAACTCGCATTTTTAGATTCAGGCTTTTGTTTCAGCATATACAGATATTTTAATTATGTAACAAATTTATTCTCCAACTTACATGTAGAAAGGCATATCTGCTATAGCTGTCATCGGGGGATGACAAATTTATTCTCTACCTTAGAAAGGCATATCTGCCATTTTGCCAAATAGGAATTTCTCACTCCACACCCTGCGTGTGGACATGCTATATGCGATATGATGCCACAATACAATTTGATAACGTAGAACTTCTATGGACTTCTACACACAAAAAATACCTAAAACTAATAAGGAAATATCAAAACTGTTTGATTTGATAGAAGTTTACTGCATATAGTATAAACTGCATCAAATAGACCTTTTCATGATAACTGCATTCCTACTAATTTCACCTGTGCACAAAAACTTCTGAATGGCATCAAGGAATTTCGTACATAATATAAATCATAATACACAATGAAAGACAAATCATATACAAGGTAGAATTTATCTAGGGTACAAAACGTTTAGGGCACAAAACTCCTTGATGCCATCCAGAACTGTTTGTGTGCAGGTGAAAATTGTAGGAACATTAAAATGTCTGTAGTTGTGTTAACACCACAACTGCAAAATTCCTGGGAAGGGGTGTGGATGCTGGAGGTATAAAGACAGAGACAATGATTAATTACAAATTACATGTATCTGTTGACTTTCGAGATACTTTTTCTAATTAAGACATACACTTGATCATTCACACAGAAGTAATGGTTTAGTCAGATACAACAACAGATGTTCAAACCAGTGAAAATTCATTCACTTAGACTCACACATTGTCAGTACTTACCTCTGATCTGTATAGGGGACTGGTGTAATACAGAATATCCATTGCACTACTATTTAATATAGACCTGACACCCCTCATCTTGTGTGGTGTAATGGAATCTACTGTGTCTGTAAAATATATCAAATAAAACAATCCCGTCTTTTTCGACAAACATTTGTAAATAAATGAGGGATTATCGCCACCAATTTCAATAAACACAAGCTGATCTACTTAATTCATTTTTTATGATTTTAAAGAGAAAACATACAATTATTTAGATCAATTATAAAACTCACCTCCATCCAAAGTTAAACTGGATCGCCATTCTACTGGTAAAAATTCTGATCTCTGGTTGCCCTCATCCATGTCTGGGAAGAATTTTCTTTTCAATCCATTCACTTTTTCTCGCAATCTATGGATATAAATTATTAAATTATATTAAAAAAAAAAAAACAAAAAAGAAAAAAAATCATAATGGCTTTATCAACATATCAATCAGTGTTATTTGTATTCAGGAGTACATTTATATGAATCAATTTAAGGAAAAAAGCAAATGCCATTTTCTAAAATATCATGTGTCCATATAGAATTTTACTTTTGATGCTTTTTTCAATACATTTATAGGAACCTCCTTGGCTGAGTGGTTAGACAATCACATTTTAAAGAATGGTGTCTCTCACTTCTGGTCAGCACAGGTTTAAGCCTTGCTGGAAACTAAGCTGATTTTTGTGAGAAAGTTTGCCAGTTTACTTGTGGAAGGCTGGTGGTCTCTTCCTGGGTACATTGTAACCAGATTCTCTCTTCCATCGATAAAAAACTGGCTGCCACCATATAAGTGAACAAGAGGCCAGAGAGGGCCTCAATCGCTCACCTGACAACCATCTACAATGTGGAAAGAGGACCAAGAAGAATATGGAGGCTGATCTACTGAGGCAAATGTACATTAGAAGTCTTTGTAATTTTTTCCTTTGCAAATATGACAGGTGTATTTTCCCCACTCCAATCAATCCATTAACCACGGTCTAGAGGTAGATCATTTGACTTACAAGTGTAAAGTCCTGACTTTGACTCCTGATACAGTTGAACCTGACTTGAAAGACCACTCTCATTTAAAGACCCCCTGTCTTCTGAGACCAGTGGCAGAATGGGTGGTCTCTTAAGACAGGTTCCAATGTACCAGATCAAATCTAAGACTTTATAAAAGGTAGCGTGTATTCTTTGGACAAAAGAAATGAAAGTCATTAGATGAGACTTAAAATTGAAGTGCTATGTCACAACAGATGTCAAAGAACTCTTAACAGCACTGGCATCAGTCCATAGCACAGATCAGTCTTTGTGACAGTTCAGTTGGTAACATCACAATGCGAGTGAAAAATTACTGACAGGACATAAACAAAAACAATAAAACAAACAAGCCATCATTTGGTTAAAGTAAGAGTTGTCTCCCTCTAATTACATGTCTTCCCATCCTCTGCTGGTTTTGATTATTCAAACAATAGAAATAACATCAATAATGGAATAATACTGCCCAAATCAATGATGGATGATATTTAAAGAACTTAAAAAAAATGTTTGGGAATAAACATCATTTCTAAGTTATATCTGGGTAACCAACCAGAAAAATTTTGAATCTTTTTTATTTCTCTGTCAAAGACGTAGAAACAATATTCCCACTTGCATACAAGTTAACAGAATCAGGTATATTACAGTTGTTTACATGTTCTGTTTACAAAGATAAAATTTCCTTATTTTTATTCTAATAGTGTTTTATGCCACAATCAACAATTTTTTAGTTACATGGTGACAGCCAGTTTTTTTTACTGTTGGAGGAGAAAACACTGTTATAATGTACCCAGGCAGAGACCACCAGAGCATTCTAAAAAAGATTTCCGTGCCCCTGTGACTTTGATTGAAATATATCACTTGATGCCTAAAAGATCAAGCCAAAGTTATCGATAGACCTGGACAGCAAACTCGCTTCGAAGTTCGCCCAATTCGATGTTCATTTTATGTACTGTATCTCCAATGTCACTGAATCTTTTTAAAAACTTTTTTTGACCTAGATAGTGGATATATTAAACATTTCCACTGCCTTTTGACCACTTAAACCAACTCCATCAAAACATAATATCGCCTGCTTTTAAGTCGAGACAGAACAAGTCTGTGCAGAGCCATTTTGTTTAGCTTTGATATGGCTTTATAAATACCTCACACAAAAATCCCTGCTTGATACGTCATATCTACAATAAGTGTTCAAAAGTTTTGACCATGGCATCACCATTTATTGGCATTTGTTAGCAAATGTGATCAGTTTATAATCAAACAATGAATTGAAAATTATCATTACTTTATAGATGGGATTAATTAATCGGATTTTCATTAATGGCCTGGCACTGTATTTTGATTGGCTTAATGAAAAATATCACAGCTTACATTGATATTTTTCATTAAGCCAATCAAAATAAAGTAAAATCAATGAAAAATAATAGTGAAAAATAAAGCTTATATTCAATTGATAAACTTAATAAAAAATGTAATGAATGTTCTTATTTACCCACCCACTAAACCTGATAAACAATCTCCAATGAAGTTGATCAACAATCTGTCTCATCCACTGAGCCTGATCAACAATCAGTTCTACCCAATGAGTCTGATCAACAATCCGATCCTCTCACTGAACCTGATCAACAATCTGCCCCACCACGTAGCCTAATCAACAATCTGTTCTACCAGATGTGCCTGAAAAACAAACTGTTTCATCCACCGATCCAGATCAACAATCTGCCCCACACACTGAGCCGGATCAACATTCTGCCCCATCTACTGCGCCTGATCAACAATCTTCCCACTAAGCCTAATTAACCATCTGTCCTTCCCATTGAGCCTGATCACCAATCTGCCCTACCCAATGAGCCAGATCAACAATATGTTCTTCCTACTGAGCCTGATCAACAATCTGATCCATCAACTGAGCTTGATCAACCATCTGTCCCATCCACTGAGCCTATCAACAATCTGACCCATCCACTGAGCCTGATCAACAATCTGTCTCATCCATTGAGCTTGATCAACAATCTGCCCCATCCACTGAGTTTGATCAACAATCTGCCCCCTCCACTGAGCCTGATCAACAATCTGTCCTATTCACTGAGGCTAATCAACAATCAGCCCCATTTATTAAGCCTAATCAACAATCTGCCCCATTCACTGAGTCTAATCAACAATCTGCCCCACCAACTGAGCCTGATAAAAAATCTGCCCTGTTCAACAATCTGTCCCATTTAATGAGCCTGATAAAAAATCTGCCCCATTTACTGAGCTTGATAAAAAATCTGCCATATTTACTGAGTCTGATCAACAATCTGTCCCATTTACTGAGCCTGATAAAAAATCTGCCCCATTTACTGAGTCTAATAAAAAATCTGCCCCATTTACTGAGCCTGATCAACAATTTGCTTTATTTACTGAGCTCGATAAAACATCTGCCCCATTTACTGAGTCTAATCAACAATCTGCCCCATTTACTGAGCTCAATAAAAAATCTGCCACATTCACTGAGCCTGATCAACAATCTGCCCCATTCACTGGACCTGATCAACAATCTGCCCTATTTACTGAGCCTGATAAAAAATCTGCCCCATTTACTGAGTCTGATCAACAATCTGCCCTATTTACTGAGCCCGATAAAACATCTGCCTCATTTACTGAGTTTGATCAACAATCTGCCCTATTTACTGAGCCCGATAAAACATCTGCCCCATTTAATGAGTCTGATCAACAATCTGTGCCATCTATTGAACCTAATCAACAATCTGCCCTATTTACTGAGCCTGATAAAAAATCAGCCCCATTTACTGAGTCTGATCAACAATCTGCCCTATTTACTGAGACTGATCAACAATCTCCCCTATTTACTGAGCATTCACATTTTGACTATATCTATGTCCAAATAAAATATTCAACCTACTCTCTAGATCTTTTGATTATATTTCCTGTCTCCATCTTCTGTCCTATACCATGTATAACAAAGACCAGATGAGAAATGTCTGATGGTTTATCCTCCATTACTGCCTCATATTTGTAACCTCTCTGTAATTTTGTACCCGCTGAAATTCAAAAGATTTGATAAAAACATACAGTTATGCAAATAGATCTTACAGATACTTTTTCACAGAATTTCGTATTATCATTATTATTTTTTTTTTCATAATTTTTTTTTTACTTAAAAGATACCTCATTCAATCATTGCTTTGTTTTAGCAAGAGTACCGAAATCGGTAAACAATAAGAACGTGGAGGAGTTTAAATAAATACAGGCAGAGTATGGAGAATGTTGTTCACTGTATTGGCAGCTAGTTTCTCTACAATGACCTTGACATCAGGTATGTGATCTAAAGTAAAGATCATCACACACCTTCTTCCGATGGGGAACATTTGTGTCAGAAATAAAATTGCAGAAAATGAAATAGGCTACATGCATCTGCAAAATTTGAGTCCAAGGTGACCCAACATTGATGACAATGACCAATTGATCTATCAACCATTCTTCTACAAATCATTATGCATTTTTAAGATCAAATGTTTTATGCATTTGAAAATATACAAATTTGTCAAAGCAAGTCTTACAGAATTTTGCTCAGCACTGTTTATTAAGGACACCAACATGTACTGTTTATATACTAAAGCCAATCATCTAATTCTTCATCCATAGCGGACTCTATGGTACAAGGGGCCAGTTTCACTAAAGGTCATAACTTTACGTGTAGACGTATTTGTAACTTCCTGCTCATAAACTTACATCTTAGTGTCTACATCTGTTTCAAAATACGACTAAATTCACAGAAAACTTAGCGTAGGTCAACGTGTAAGCATATGTTTAATGGCGTTTAGTGAAACTACATACACATAGATAAAATAGTAACTCGAGTTACATGTACATCTAAAGACAAGTTTACGTTTATGGACAAAGTTACAACCTTCAGTGAAACTGGAGGAGGCTATGATATATCACTTCACTTGTTTACCCTTCAAAACACAGTCTGAGCGGGCTATAATGTTTTTGTTTTTTTTTCCACTTGTTCATCCCTCTTGAACAGTCACAGACAGACTTGGCTATATTATAATATTTCACTTGCTCAACCCTTAACACAGTTGGACTGCAAGGCTTTGTAATAAATGTGTAGTAGAGTCCACTATTTTGGGGTAGATGAATCAATCTTATCAATGTACAGTAAAACCTGTGTTCAGACTAATCAAATTGTCTGTTATAAAGAGGTGTCTGCTGAATGATATAAATAATGCAAATCCTTCAAAATGTAATCAACTGTTATGATGCAATGCAAGGAATAAATATCAAGAAAAAACACAACATAAAAGATTGCAGGAGTGTTTCTTAAAATACAGTAAAACCCTGCTTTAGTGATCACCTGTGTATAAAGACCACCTGGTCATACAGACCATTTTTTGCTGTCTCCAATAGTACCATTTGTGTACAAATCGACCTCTATATAAAGATTATCTCCCTTTAAAGACGGGTTTTCTTGTGTCCCTAAGGAGGTCGTTATATACAAGTTTCACTGAAGAAGTCAGGAAATACAGCTTAGTGAGAAATGGCCTGTGACAATGGAAGTCGGTTATAGGAAGACTGTCCACTAATTCAAGGTTAAAAATACAGAAATTATGCATACTGGGAACAACAACTGTGTCCGTTGTCCGGGTAAGGCAAGAGTCCATTTATTTAAAACAAATGCCAGTAGTCCTATATTACAATGTAAATCAGAACCTAGACAAAGTGTCCATTATCAGAGGGTGTCTGCTGATTTAAGGTGTCCATTTTGGCATGTTTTACTGTATATCTATGATGGCAGTGTATGTTTACCTTTCTGCATCCCAAGTTTCTTTTTGACACCTCTTACAAATCTGGATGAGGCAGCTTCGCTGAATAAATACACTTCATTAGGAGCGTTCCACTCTATGTAAAAACTGGTGAATCTCATTGTATGTAAAACTGAAATAAAACCAGGAAATTTGTTACAAGTAACATGTACATTTTAAATGAAACCTAATTGTTTCCCTCATATTTATTCTCAAACATACAAAAATATTGATACATTTACTGCCAAACATCTATTTCTATCCTCTTTTTTAAATTTAGTTCTATATTACATGTACACCCCAATAAAATTTATCAATTACCAGGGGTTTTTCTATAGTATCCACAGGGCTGATTTTTGGCCCCATTCCCAATGCAAAATTCATGTATTTTTCCCCAATTTGATATTGGGTTCATGATGGTAATGGAAAAAAAAAAAATAATGTAAGGAGAAATGCATTTAAAAATTTTGAAATTTTCACTCTTGGCTATTTTTACCGTCTTACAACATAAAACTCAAACTGGTCAGTGTAGGTTTAAGATCCACTGGAACCCAAGCTGATTTTTGTGAAAAAGTTTGCCAGTTCACTTGCGGAAGGCTGGTGGTCTCTTCCCAGATACATTGTATCCGGGTTCTCTCCTCCACAATTAAAAACTGGCCACCACCATATAACTGGAAAACTGTTGAGTGTGGCATAATACACTATTTGAAATCAAAATCAAATTCATCAGCTACAGGTAGAATGCATAAAATTTTGACCCAAGCTATGGACTAATGTTTATGTGTTACACCTGCTGTGACAAGAGGCCTTAGTTTTTCAGACTCATATGAAAGACCTATAACTTCCGAATTTCTTTTTTTACTCTACAGTATTCTCTACAACAAAAGTATTGAAAATACAGTCAATTCCACTTAAAACAAAATTGACAAGGAGATGAATTTCAACCTCGCTATAGCTGAACTTCAATACTCAGATTTACAAAGAATAATGTGAGAAATGCACAGGGAATACATTTTGAATCTGGGTTCTAAAAAAAGGGTGTCATTTTTTTCATTATTGTGATAAATCAAGTCACTGTTACTCAATGGGACCCAAACACTTTTCTTGGGACTCACAAATCTTGATTTTGTAGGTCTAAGGGACTCACTAAAACTCAACCCTAGGGAAAAACCCGGAATAGATATATTCTCATTATAACCAGGATCTCTCGTTGTAAGTAATGCTGACTGTATGTAATTGGTTTCTTTTGAAAAATAGTCGGATCTGACAGAAAACAAAAAAATGGTTCAATGGCTGGAAGGTAATTTTGCTGTCTGTGACATCTTTGTAAAAAGAAATTTATTTCTCTATAAAAATGTTTCTCACATTCCTGCATCAGCTATAAAAATACAATAATAAAACCAGACAGGGACACAATCAATGAATCTTTATCATGTTTCAAATCAAATTAATTTCCTCACCATCGAAGTCATAACAATCCATACCAGTAAACATAATTATGTATGATATAAAAAGAAAAACACCTCATGGGTTTGATGACAATCGTTTTGCAAAGATAAATCAATTCTGATAGGTCTGTCACAGAAAAGACAAAAAAAAAAAAAAAAAAAGAAAACACAAATGACCAAATCTATATATCTTGTATGTGCTAAAAATGAGGGAATACATGTACATGTCTAAATCAAATTCTGTACCAACATATACATGTACATGTATATGGTTTGACCAAGAAAAACAAGAGGACCAATGAGATGTAACGGCCACTTGAGAAAAATTTTGAGTCAATTTTGGTTAAAATTAATCCACTGGTTTTAGAGAAATCGAAAATGTCTCAAATTTGACCAAAATTTCTTTTTTTCTTCATATACTTTCTGTTTACTTAGGTGTCTGTGATCTTGACCTTTGACCCCCTGACATTGTAGATACTGACTATATAATCAAACTGGCCAAAACATGAGAAATCCACTTAAAGGGGAAATAACTCCCATAAGCGTTGACCTGCCAATTTGTGCACTAGTAACGTTTTTGTAGATCTTTGCATGCTGAACATTTTTTCTTCTTTCACTTTATCTCTGTCTATTATACTTTTCAAGATAATAGGACAAAACTTCCAAAACATGAGAAAACCACTAAAAAGGGAAAATTACTCCCATAAGGATCGACCCGGCAATTTTGGCCATGTTTACTTTTTTGAAGATCTTTGCGTGCTGAACAATTTTGCTTCTTTCGCTTTTTATCTACCATACAGTTCAAGATAATGTCAAAAAACAGCCCAAAACATGAAAAATCCACTTAAAAGGGTAAATAATTCCCATAAGGGATAACCTGAAACTTTTGGCCCTATTGACTTTTTTGTAGATCTTTGCATGCTGAACATTTTTGCTTCTTTCATTTTTACTTTATCTATTATACTTTTCAATATGATGTCAAAAAGCGTCCTAAAACATGAAAAATCCACAAAAAAGGGGAAATACTCACATAAGGGCGGATCTGATAATTTTCACCAAAATGAAATATATTGGTAGATTTTTGCAAGCCAGCCATTATAAGGTAGCGTTTTTTTTTCTAGCTTTAATAATTATGGATATACATATATTAAATAAAAAATATCTGCTGACTCAATCGTTCTATATTTAGCCATGGCAGCCATGTTTGGTCCTAGCCCCTTTTCATCTGCAAACTTTATGCAGTTTTACATGGATATACTTCCTGTCAAGTTTGGTTCAAATAAGCCCAATGGTTCTGGAGAAGTATCTAAAATGTAAAAAATTTGACAAAAGATCTTATATTTTCAGTTTACATAGGTACATGTGACCTTGACCTTTGTCCCCATGACCTTGAAATTTTGTCAAAATGATCTTTAGTTAATTCCTAACAACTTTCTCACAAATTGTTGAAGCACCCCTTGGAGGCTTGTTTATGGACAGATTTCATTTTTGTATGCAAACTTTGTAGATATTGACTTTACAATCATGCATACAAAATTTGAAAGTCATCTGATCGTTGGTTCATGAGATAAAGATTTTTAAATATATATCAAGTTTTGGTCCTTTTTAGCCCCTTTTAGGGCCCCTATGGGTCCTAGCCCCTTTTTATTCGCAAACTTTATGTGGCTTCACATGGGTGTGCTATATGCCAAGTTGTTAAGATTGGTCCACTGGTTCTTGAGAAGAAGTCGAAAATGTGTTAATGTTAACGATGGACGATAGATGACGGATGGCGACTGACAAAAGATGATCGCAATCGGTCACCCTTAGCCTTTGGCTCAGATGACCTAAAAATTAGAGGTACAGCAATGTACTGAATCAAAATGAGGCAAAATGTTTAACATATAAACCCTTACCTTTGAAAATACAGTAAAACTTGCTTTAGCAACCACCTGTGTATAAAGACCACCTGATCCCCAATAGTCCCATTTGTGTACAAATCCACTTTTATATAAAGACTCCCTCCCTAAAAAGATTGGTTTTGTTGTATCCCTAAGGGAGTCTTTATACATGTATACAGGTTTCACTGTATTGTTCTGGTTTTTGACAGCCTGGATTTGATGCTTTATATGTTGGCTACACTATACCAGTCTTGGTAGAGTTCTATACATACAGTGGAACCTCGCTTTTAAGACCACCTAACTGACGAACTCAAAGTGGTCTGATTAGACAGGTGGCCTCTAAAGTGAGTGACTGGATTAAATGAATACTTATCAAGAATATATACATACAATAGCCTGATGCTGTGAGGTACTAACATATTTTTGCAGAGGGCTGGTGGTCTCTTCTTGGGTACATTGTAACTGAGTTCTCTCCTCCGCCATTAAAAACTGGCTGCCATTATATACATGTAACTGAAAAATTGTTGAGTGTGGTGTAAAACACTATCAAAAAAAAAAAAAAGAAAAAAAGAACGATATACATGTATATATATCTTTATATAACTCCGAGGGCCTACAACATTAAACAGTAATAAAAAAAAAAAGTAACGACCATTACAACACACCTACACAAATAACATTTGACTTCAATGATAATAAATAATAAGTAAATATGAACCTGGTTTGGGACCTTTATTTGGCGTTGATGGAGTTTCATCATATCGGAAGCCAATAAATTTTGCAACATATTCTGTCTCTATTTGGCAACCATATTCCTCGTCCAATGGCTGGTAAGTCCCATCATAAAACCACAAACCTTGTATGATTGATGATTCATCTCCTACGGAACAAACAAAATGAATCAAGATTTTTATCATGGAGAAAAGGAAATGAAAAGAAAAATTTCTATTTCATGTAAATTTGATAAAACTTACAGATGAAAAAAATGTATCTTAAGAGACACTTTGAATTATGATATGATGTTTTCCACATCAATGGACAAAAAAAAAAAAAATAATAATTTGAAATTCACAGAAACACTTCTATTACTCTGAAATATCTGGAATTTGAGATGACCAAAATTTTAATTTCCAGATTTTTCAATCCATAAAAAAAAGGACTGACAATTAAAATTTGACATAACCAGAATTTTGACTCATCCGATTTCGACGAGATTCCACTGTACTTGCAGTTTCTGTACTTTCTATACTACTTCAGAAAGAGAGTCCATAGACTTCCACACAAATGTACAAAAATTTATAAGATTTCATAAAATAAGAGTCACAACACTTATTTCTGAAAAATGAAAGTAACATACATATGTACATGTAATAAGCTGTGGGGAAATGGCATTAGTCAACATAAATATGACACCAATATGAAGGAATTTAGCTTAATTTTGAATACATTATGTATTTTTTTTTACCTGGAATAGTCTAAGATAGTCTAAAAGGAATGATTTTTTTTACCTGGATTAGTCTTAAACCGTCTATAGGATAAGTAAAAAACCAATATAGGGAAAACAATGTCACTTCAAACTGTCAAAAGGTCACCAGGAATGCCAATAATCAACAGGAAATGAGACTTTTATTGTCCCAGGAACATGTACATGTACACTGGTATAATGGTTATACATGATTTAACAAGTCAAATCAATACAGTGGAACCTGTCTTGAAAGATCACTCTCATGAAAGACCATCTGTCTTTTAAGACCACATTCTGAAAACCAGCTGGTTAAATAATCCTGTAAATAAAGTCTCTTTTCAGAGACTGCCTTTTGTTTTGAGAGACCACATTTCAGTGGCAGATGAGGTGGTCTCTCATGACAGGTTCTACTGTATAACAAAGATAATGTACAAATGAATTAGATATCTATACAGTGGTACCTGTCTAAAGAGACCACCTGTCTTGTGAGATCACATTCTGAAGGACCACCTAATTATATAATCATTTAGATAAAACATATTGTCAGAGTCCACTTTTCTTGAGAGACCACATTTAGTGGCAGATAGAGTGGCTCTCTCAATCAATATTTTAACAATATTTCTGACTACAGTTTTTATTCATGACAATCTTTGTCTACATTCATATTTTTCTTCTATTATCTAACTCATCAACACCTGAATAGGCCAGCCCAAATGTGACTTCAGGGGTTGATGAGTTAAACCCTTTCAACCCTACAGATCATAACAGACTGGTCTAAAACAATAGAGAAGAGCATACCACTCAGGTAATCAGGGGTGAAAGGGTTAACTACCCTTAGTGTTCTCAGCATGGTCGTAAAACCAAGGTCCGGAATCACTATGATCTTTCCTACCCGTGGTCTCATGCGACCAAAATCTCTCGTACACATTTTTATTATTCATGAAGCCTCAGCCAATGCAAGTAAATGGTGCTCGCATTCATAAACCAATCAGATCAAGGCTTTTAAACAATTTCAGAATTTACTCCTTATAAATATTCATTAGCTACGAGAGATTTCTGTTGTTTTCATCATTTTGGACGTGGTTTTATGAAGTTTTCTCAGAAAAGTTTGTGAATATTTTAATGTCATAAATACAATGACTGAGTATTAAAAATACAAGTTTATGAAAATATAAAATGTTGACCTAACTACCTGAAGGGGGTATACAAGTTTAACTCATCTGAACCCCAGAAAAAACAATGGACTCTTCTATAAATCAATGACTTAGACCTATAGGGGTGTATGAATTCATTTAAGGAGAAATTCTTCCATTCCAAGTTTATCCTATCCATGTTGATTAGTGACAACAAAATGATGCTACACTGTATTAAATGTACCAGTACTAGACATGTGACCAAATGATGCTACACTGTGTAGTGTACTGGTACTAGACATGTGACCAAATGATGCTACACTGTGTAGAGTACTGGTACTAGACATGTGACTAAATGATGCTACACTGTGTAATGTACTGGTACTAGACATGTGACTAAATGATGCTACACTGTGTAGTGTACTGGTACTAGACATGTGACCAAATGATGCTACACTGTGTAGTGTACTGGTACTAGACATGTGACCAAATGATGCTACACTGTGTAGTGTACTGGTACTAGACATGTGACCAAATGATGCTACACTGTGTAGAGTACTGGTACTAGACATGTGACTAAATGATGCTACACTGTGTAGTGTACTGGTACTAGACATGTGACCAAATGATGCTACACTGTGTAATGTACTGGTACTGGACATGTGACCAAATGATGCTACACTGTGTAATGTACTGGTATTGGACATGTGACCAAATGATGCTACACTGTGTAATGTACTGGTACTGGACATGTGACCAAATGATGCTACACTGTGTAGTGTACTGGTACTAGACATGTGACCAAATGATGCTACACTGTGTAGTGTACTGGTACTAGACATGTGACCAAATGATGCTACAATGCTTAATGTACCAGTACTAGACATGTGACCAAATGATGCTACACTGTGTAGTGTACTGGTACTAGACATGTGACCAAATGATGATACAATGCTTAATGTCTTAGTACTAGACATGTGACCAAATGATCCTACACTGCTTAATGTACTGGTACTAGACATGTGACCAAATGATGCTACAATGTATAATGTACTGGTACTAGACATGTGACCAAATGATGCTACACTGCTTAATGTACTGGTACTAGACATGTGACCAAATGATCCTACACTGCTTAATGTACTGGTACTAGACATGTGACCAAATGATGCTACACTGTATAATGTACCAGTACTAGACATGTGACCAAATGATGCTACAATGTATAATGTACTGGTACTAGACATGTGACCAAATGATCCTACACTGCTTAATGTACTGGTACTAGACATGTGACCAAATGATGCTACACTGTATAATGTACCAGTACTAGACATGTGACCAAATGATGCTACACTGTATAATGTACTGGTATTAGACATGTGACCAAATGATGCTACACTGTGTAATGTACTGGTATTAGACATGTGACCAAATGATGCTACACTGTATAATGTACTGGTACTAGACATGTGACCAAATGATGCTACACTGTATAATGTACCAGTACTAGACATGTGACCAAATGATGCTACACTGTGTAATGTACTGGTACTAGACATGTGACCAAATGATGCTACACTGTGTAATGTACTGATACTAGACATGTGACCAAATGATGCTACACTGTGTAATGTACTGGTATTAGACATGTGACCAAATGATGCTACACTGTGTAATATACTGGTACTAGACATGTGACCGAATACTTGAAATACAGTGAAACTTGTTTATAAAGACCCCTATAGGGATACAACAAAACCAGTCTTTATAGGGAGGTGATTTTTATATAGAGGTTGAATTGTACACAAATGATACTATTGGGGACAGCAAAAAAAAAAATCTTTGTAATCAGGCGGTCTTTTACTGTATTCACCATTTTTCTATTCGTTCTTGAATATTCAAACATCCATTTCAGCTGAAGAAAACACTCATAAAATAAAGATAAATAATAAAATAATAAATACATGTAAATAAATAAAAATAAACAAATAAGTTAATTAATTCCGTATAAAAGTAACCAAACTACTGATACATATTGCGGATGCCTATTTTAGAAGGAGCATGCGGTTAAAGGGACCACTTGTGGTTGTCTGATGGTAGAGCGTTCAACTGGCAAGTGAAAGGTCCCGTGTTGGATTCCTGGCACCAGATCATACATGTACCAAAGACATTTTAAAAAAGGTAGTGACTGTTCCTTCGCTAAGCGCTCAGCATACGAATTGAAAGTCATAGTGAATATGTTATGATGGGAAAATAAGTCTTGTGAATTTTTGTGAAGAACAATTTTAAAATACATACATGTACATGTATATCTTCGTTTATCATTTGAAATCCTTAGAGAAATTGCAGTAAGCATACTTCACACAAAAAAGGTGTGACTACATTTAGTTTATAGTGAGGAAGACTTGGAATAAAATCAATATCCATGATTACAGAATGGGAAAAACAGTGTATCACAAGTCGTTAAGATTTACGAGAAAAAGATTGTTTATGTAAAAGAATACAAAAATTAACATTAAACGAAGTTTTCATTTTTGAGGTTTCTGAACTTGTTTTGATTTTTATTTGATTTTTTGTTTTACGCCATACTCAACAATTTTTCAGTCATATGATGGCGTCCTGTTTTTATTGGTGAAGGAGAAACCCCGGTTACCCGGGTAAAGACCACCGACCTTCCGCATTTCTGAACTTGTGTTGATATCATATTTGACATCAGACTAATGAGATCTATGGTCTAGAGGCTACATGTACATGAAATTACCCGATAGGCTACAAGTTCGTCTGTGTTAAGAGGTTAATTGGTGATTATTGTACATGAGATAGCATAATAAACCTATTGACATGGACTTAGAGAAGGATGGATGAAAGTTTATCTTCGAGACTTGGTCAGCTGCATCATCTGCTTAACACCGTCAAATACGTATCCGTGTGTTACTGTCAAGTGAACGGAATAATCAGAGACGACTTAAGAACATAATTGACCGAGATATGATACATAAATGACCGAGATATGATAATGTCAGATCTGAAGTCCTTCAATCTGGAATATAGATTTGAAATCAGGGAATACTGAGCAGGATTGAACAATGGAATCTGTAATATGCAGATGTTTACATGGATTTACCACCCTATTATACAGGTTCGAAATAAGGTCACATTCCCAATGCAAAAACAATGCATTTTCGCCTAATTTGCAGTCAAAATTTCACAACTGAAATCAAATGACAATGAATTTGAAGAGATTCTTGTATTTATGTAGTTATATGTATCTATAGAATTCCAAATTTCAACAAAATGTTGCTTAAATTCCCAATTCAAATGACCCAGGTCCCATTTCCAAAACAGTGTGGAAAACCCTTGGTATATATAGCTGAAATGAATATTTGAATTGTTCTCCAATGAATACTGATAATGGATGGTGAACATTCAAATATAAAATTGCCAACAGAATATTCTGTTATGCACATGTGTGTCTGTCTAGTACCAGAATATTATGCAGTGTAGCTTAAATACCATGGCTAATCAACATCAAAAGGAGAAACTGGGTACAGAAGAATTTCTTCTAAAGTTTGCTTTTTCACAAAGTGTCAGGTTGCAAGGTCATACATGTACTTTATTTTCGTATACATGTACATGTACAATGTGTATTTTAATTTTTGATATTAATCATTAAACCTATGAATTCAGTGCAATATCCAGCAGTAGACATCAAAGTGATTTGTTTTTCTCTAATCAAACCAACAAATATGAGCTTGTACCTTCTGGACAAATGAATATCTAAAAAGTACATTAAAGCTTGCATTTATTGGTTTAAAAACAGAAAAACAAGTTACCTTTGATCTCTGTCGCCTGATACTGCTCCGCACTCTTTGTGACCGCTCCAGTTTCTGGTCTCTGTAAACCTGGTGTGAATAATACATACACTAAATGTCATATATCACTGTAATGCCACCTGGTCTGAAAGGTCTATCAGGGGGCATCTAGTGTTTAAATTGTCTGTCTGTCTGTCCGTAATTCTGTCCTGCTTACATATAAAGTGCAATATTTCATTTTATTTTGGATTGTGATACAGTAACAAAACTTTGACTGTAAGTTCATCTAAGGGTTGCTCACACTTCACTGACATCACATGCCCCTGGGGGTGGGGTGGGGTCAAAATGTAGTACATTTCAATATTTAAAGTATACAAATTATTTGCCAGCACAGAAATCTGTTGGGACTGGGGGCATTTGTGTTTCACAAACACATCTTGTTCCTTTGCACATTAAGAAAGACTGATAGTAAGGAACCCAAGAAAAGAATATAAAAGAAGAAAATCTGAATATTAATCTAAAAATAGTTACAAATATTTAACTACAAAGATTTGTCATTATAAACTAAAACATATGTCTCCCCTTCACTTTATCCTAGTTAAAGCCTATAGTTACACACCTATATACCAAAGGGCATGGGCTTCAGTCAAAAGACAAGAACGTTACAACCCATACAAGGAAATACTCCTTTAGTATAGATTAAACTTGAGTCAAAGGTCAAGGTTACTTGGAAGTCATGATGGAATGTGACACACTGTCCTATGGTGATACACCTACATACCAAAAGGTATATGCCTGGGTCGAAGACAAAAAAGTTACAATCAATCAAAACTAGGAAATATTCATAATTTGACTTCAAGGTCAAATGTCAAGGTCACATGTGGTCATGATGTTACTTAACACATTTCCTCATAGTTATACACCTATATACCAAATTGCATAAGTCTAGGTCAAAGAAAACACAGTAATGAAGTGAACAAGCTCAAGGTCATATGAAGGTCATGATGGTATGTACTGTCTCATAGTGATACACCTATATCCAAGCAATTCAATGTTCGATTAAGATAATGACAAAATCACCAAGTTACCAACATAAATTGTTTTCTGGGATCGTGTCAAAATTTAAGTGTGTTGAAAAATCTATGTGAAATGAAAGGAACAATTGTTCACATCACAAAATGTCATTATGATTGATTTTTTTTTTTTGTAGATTTATGCCTCTATCAAATTTCAAGCTTCCAATTAGATTGACAAATGCTATTTTTGGTGCTTTTGAACATTGCTTCTATGCTTTTAATACATTCACACCTAAAGACAAATTTGGACTAGTCTAAGTAATTTGATTTACAGAAGAGTCCATTGTTTTTCAGGGGTTGATGAGTTAACCACAACCCTGGTTACTAGACAGGAAACAATAATTCTACAGACCATGCACTGAATTGTGCACAAAGGACTTATATTTTGAATTAGGGTCGAAATCCTTAATTCTTATTATTCTTTCATTCACAGTGAAACCTGTCTTGAGAGAACACCCTATCTGCCACTGAAATGTGGTCACTCAAGACAGGTGATATCTCAAAAGAGGTTTTATCCAAAGGATTGTTTACTAGAATGTGGTCTCAATAGATAGGTGGTCTTTTATGACAGGTTCTACTGAGAGAGAGAGAGAGAGAGAGAGAGAGAGAGAGAGAGAGAGAGAGAGAGAGAGAGAGGGAGACAGAGAGAAGAGGGGAGAGAGAGAGAGAGAGAGAGAGGAGAGAGAGAGAGAGAGAGAGAGAGAGAGAGAGAGAGAGAGAGAGAGAGAGAGAGAGAGAGAGAGAGAGAGAGAGAGAGAGAGAGAGAGAGAGAGAGAGAGAGAACAAGGTAGAAAACAACACAATAATGGACAGATGGTAGATGTACAATAAAATTATATTTTCACAGTGTAATCAGTAAAAACACAGATTAAGCAGGGCCAATGAACTAGTCAATAATCTCCAGGAATTTATTTTTGGTTTTAGAAAAGCAACATCTTTAGAGGTCAATGACATGTCAATCATATCATCTTTGACTTTGAGCTTTTCTTACATACAAGTATATAGTGTTACACATTGGGATCAATACATGTGAAGTAAAAGTACCAGCATTATTATTTTGAGATGTTTCTTCTATTTCCAAATTAAATTTGCTTGTAGTAAAAGTATAAAGTTTGTAGTAAATGTAAGTTCATTTTACAAAAATTCAATGTAGATCTCATTATCAAAATATTTGACACTATCATGATATTACCACATTTCGATAGTAACCTTGATTTCAATAGGTTAGTATTTTTGAATGTAATGACTCACAGGTGATGTCAACGTCAAAGATACATGTATTTTCAGCAAAGAAGGTTTCCTTGGTGACCCATTTCCACGCTGCCTAATCAGCTCAACAATGACAATCCAAGAGGAATGCATGCTTCATTTACTCACTAAATACGTAATGGTAGCCATTTCAGCTATTACCATTTCTGAGTCATTTTAAAACCTTGAATAAATAAAATACACTGCTTTAATCGTCTGGTGCTAGTTAAAGCTTATGGTTTTGAAATATGGAAATGCATTACCATATGATGTCACATGCAGGGAAAATACTTTTTATGGAAAGCAGCACAAGTCATTACTAATAAAGTTTGAAGAAATAAAACTCTGCATGTTGTTCGAATACATGTTAGTGTAGGGGAAATGTTTGTTTGCAGCCATTGTTAGAACCTTTATACATAATTGTTAATTCTGAATATATAATTTATGTGTTATGAATACATAATTCAACAAAATATCGCTGGACATTTATTGATTTCATTATGGTAAAGTTACCTCAATATACTTCAATTTTGTTCCTCCACCAAGAATTCCGTAACTTTTGTTAGCTAAATAAGGTAACATCACTTCCGCAAGGTCAGGTAATGGCCGTCCCAATTCAAATGGGGGCGGTATATATATCTGATGAAATTTTGCCAAGTTGACACTTTAATTTCAATAACGCCATGATACATCAGATTCTGTTCCTTATATTTTATATTTTAATTTAGCTAAACACATGTATGAACACATTATATTTTGAAAATGAACTACAGGTATATCACAGGTAGGACTTTTTCAGAGGGCCTCTTAATTGCTTCTGATAACTGGATGTTGTTTTAGTCCATTAGGCAATTTTTAGCCCCTACCCCCTCCTTGGTTCCTGGATGGGAGTATAGACTATAGTTTTGCGTTGTATCCATCCGTCCATCTGCCTGTCCCTCCGTCCTTTTGCTTTGTCCAGGTTATATATTTCTCATTTCTTACAACTAGGCTTCCTAAATTTAATGCAAATTTACAATGTACATCTTAAGAAGACAGGTTGTTGCATATAAATATTGTGTCCTACCAGCCTGATTTTTTTCAAGTTATTCCATTTGTTTACATATATTTTATTTGTCTGGGCCATATATGATTCATTTTTTCACTTAGGATCACCATATTTAGTGCTGAGTTATACATTTTAAAAAGAGACGGAGTACAGGTACATGTACCACCCCTATTTTTCATTGTTGGTTTCATTTGTCTAGATCTTATCTGTTTTGTTTTATTTTTTCATGGAAAACACCCATATATTTACTAAAACTATATAGTGAAACCTGTCTTGAGAGACCACTGTAATAAAAGACCACCTGTTTTTGGTAGACCACATTCTCAAAACCACTTGTTGAATAACAACTTGAACCCCATCCACATTACTTAACTACATTGATACACCCACCAAAATTCAAAAACAAAGGTTGTGATGGATAGTTCCCATCCAGGTCTATCTACATTTGAAGTTTCAAAGAGATATCATCTATGGTCTTCCCACAATGGACCTAAATGCATGAGCTAAACCAAATTGTTAATGCAGTTTCACATTCCGACCAAAAAAGGAAGACAAATATTCAACAAGTAAAAAAAAACCCACAGCTAATGCCAATTTAAACAAAACCTCTTTTGAAAGGCCACCTGTCTTGTAAGACCAAATTTCAGTGGCAAAGGTTGGTCTTTCAAAACAGGTTCCACTCACTGTATCTAAACTTCCTTTCCTAGATACATGTAAATAATATTCAGATGAATTAAGCCATTATCACACTGACATGTATGTGAACTATTAACATGCACTGTAAGATTGACGATAGCGATTGATATGGTTTACAATATCATCTAGTGTTATCAGTCCTACAATGAACAACACCTGAACAGGAAGCATTTCAACATGAAGTTATCTTTCTCCTGAAAAGATTACGACTTGACCATACATGTCCTGCATAAATATCAACATGTTTTGAAATAACCTTTCTCATCAAAATGTAACAACTTGTACATGTCACACAGTAAATTGATTTAGATTATAACACCTGGCTCAGTCAGTAGTACACTCGACTCTTGATCTTGAGGTTGTAAGTTTGAGCCAGCCGGGGGCAGGATGGTTTCCTGTCCTGTGGATGAGACAGTAAAAACCAAGGACTTGTGTCACAGTAGGTGTCGGCACGTTAAAGAACCCTCACTGCTCATTATGGCCGTAAGTGCTGATCATAGGGGCCAAAATTTAAAGCCCTTCACCAGCATTTGGTGACGTCTCCCTATGAGTGAAAGATTTTCGAGTGCGACATTAAACAACAACAAACAAAATAATATATGAGGACAATATACATATACATCATCTATATAGTAATTACACAAATAAAACAGGTAGAATGACCAGTTGATTACCAAGATAACCATTCTTTAATTTGCTATGGTACAAAATAAAGTTAAGTAGTATTAATCAAAGATCAAGTATTAGTTTAGGATTTCTTAAACACAGTATTTCAAACATAGGCCTATGTTATTACCACACCCTTTGACTGACATCAAATATCAGGTTTCAAAGCACTTTTGCTTGTCTGTTACCTAGTGAGACGCTATAATGAATTTAAGGTAAGATGATATAGTATAGATATCTAGTATGCCGTACAGAATAATATCCTATACCATACATAATATAACTAGGATAATTAGCATTACAAATACCATACATAATATAACTAGGATAATTAGCATTACAAATACCATACATAATATATATAGGACTGGTAAATATTTTGATCCTTTAGCTCATGTTTAAGTTTTTGAAAAGTAGGTCAAACTACAAGGTCAAAGTCAATAGGTCAAAAGTCAGGGTCTGGAATGAAAGCTCTGGTCATAGAGAATCTATATGTGAAATATCAAAGCCCTGTCCCTTAAATGATATAGGCCAGATTGAAATTTTGTCTACAGACTCCAACTACAATGACGCATGTGGTATGAGATTAGCTCCCTGGACTTTCATCCCAGGAGCTGCGAGCTAAAAATTGATCTCTCATTATAAAAGCTCAATTTTCATTTGTCGAACAGGACACACCTACAAGGTCACTCACATGTGACCCCAAACCAGATTTTGTTAAATCTATGGCACAACAAATAAGAATACAAGAGAAATCAGAGTTTGGTTTTCAATTAAATTGTTAAAATCAGAAACCACCTTTGTTTAAAAATTATTTTGCATATTGAAATTGTGGTAATACAGAAATACATATTGACAAAAAAACAATTTGCCCTTCTCTACTTCCCCTCCCCCAAACTTCTAGGTCTAAAATCATAAAATTTACTCAATATTCAAGTTTGTATATATACTTATGGCATATAATTGTAAATAATGATGAAAAATACTGTTCATTTGAAGAGAAGTTCAGAAATATAAAAAAAAATACAATTGTAAATATTGGTAATGATGATAATTATTACTCATTTGAAGAACGAATTTCATTTAAGGTTGTAAGTTTATTCCTACGTGTAAACTTATGTCTGGGTCAACTACATCTGCTACAAAGTATTGCTTGCTCTAAACCCACATGTAACTTACTTTACTAATGTGTTAGCATACTTTTATGACCTTTACTGGAACTGAAACTGAGCAGACATAATTAAAATTGAAAATCGAGTTATGTTTAAAATTGCGTCTACATCTAAAGTTGCATGATCTACATTTATGTACAAAGTTACAACCTTTACTGAAACTGGCCTTTGCTCATTAAATCATGCAAAGTAATTCACCTAAGAAATTTCTCAAACCAAAAATTGTAATTTTATGATTATAATTTTGCTTATTTGCCTTACTGTTTTACATCAAAAGGCTGCGATACTTTTTTTTTCATCTGTGTCACCTAACTGATGTTGTACACGATTGAACAACAGCGGTGGTCAATAGATCAAAACACATGTATCTTATTTGACATCACTATTCATTCTTCCTATCACATATAATTCATAAAACTTTGATACACTCAATGGAGTTGACTCTGCACAGCTGTTAAATGGCAAACAATGAAGTTTTGCTTTTATATTTACAAAACCAATATATGTACTTAATGTACATACATGTATACATGTACTTACAGAATATAAATGTGTACATAGTATATACATAATACATGTATGTAGATCATGTGAAAATGTACAAGAAAGTTTCTCTCAATAATATATTTTTTAATTTTTAATATTTTAAATACTTTTAATCATATTAAATTTAAAACTGGATAGTATGATGGAATATGGATCACCATACTTGATTAACATCTTCAATCACATGGAAACTAAACAGTGCACAAAATCATGTGATATTTGGATCTCGGGTTAGAACACAATGTTTGTGGATGTATTTTAGTTTACGGTAATTAGTTCAAATAAATTAACATGTTTTTGACAAAAACTGGGAAAAGCGAATGTGACTGATTTTAACCGGTTTTGCTGTGTCCCTTTGGGGGTCTTTATATACAAGTTTCACTGTATATACTGAAATACACATACATCATAAATTAATTTAAATTATTTAAAACTTTGAATTATTTCATTGTTATTTTTTTATTGTTATTTACATGTTATGCATGTATTAGCTACAGGGATTTTCTATGACTATTTTTGGTATGGTTACAGGATCCTTCCCAATGCAAAAACGGCTTGTATTTTCCCAAAAAGATGCAAAAATTCCAAATTTGGATTTTGTTTTTTAAAAAAATGAATATTTTCCAATTTTCCAGACTCTGGAGTTAGGAAAATCCCTTTAGTAAATAAATACAATATACATTTAATCACTAAATCAAATATCTAACCATGGAAGAAATATTTAGTTGGAAATAATAAAAAGTCATCTCCAATACCTTGGATTTCATATCTCATGTGACCCTTTATATAAAGACCACCTGTCTATAAAGACCGTTTTTGTAATTTCCCCTGAGCGGTCTTTATATACAAGTTTGACTGTACTTAGCAATCACAGACTATCTGATTTCAATAAACATATAAATGGCCAATATTGAGTACACATGCATATTTATGGCATAAATAATGTATTGATATTGCAACACAATCGTCAATAGCATGTTAACTACACTTAATACAGTATTTATCTACATGGGGTATTTTCCAAGTCATCATTAGATTACTGTATTGTTACACAGATTACATGTAATTTCTGGCAAATATGTAATTAGGTTTGATAAACAAACATCTGTACAATGACCGATTGACTTATATTTCTCGGCAAAATCGGTGAATATTAGAAATATGGTAACTTCTTTTGTGGTAAATATCATGTGTCATTATTCGCACTTTATTTTTGTTGAAGCAAAACGAAATGTTTATAAATGATGTACATTTTGTAAATCTGGAAATTTTCGTAGAACTTTATTTTCGTGATACAAAAGTTCTAAATTTATTCGCCAGATTTAATTTTCATGATTTTGTATACCCATTTCATCATTATACTATCATAATTCATACGCGATAATCTTATTTTCGTGAGCAAGTCAGCTCTCGTGAAATTACGTGTAAATAAAATTCTCGTGAATAAAATTGAATGTACAGTAAACACAATGCAATTTTTCTAGTCTAAACCGGTGGAAGTCAGCTTGAATATCTGCATTAACTCATCCACCCCTAAAAAACAATGGACTATGCTGTAACTCAATGACTTAGACCAGTCCAAATGTGTCTCCAGGGGCAGGAGTAAATGAGTTATAGTCATCATTGTAAACGATGCATTAGAGCTAAACTTAATGCAAACTACAATGTACCTTTACATGTATTGCAAAATGTAAACACATGTATAATCAAACAAATTTGTTTTTTTTATTTCAATGAAAGGGAGGGGGTCAACATAAAACGGCATTTCCTTACACATTGTATTGTAATGTACAACCTAAACATCAGGTAAACACAATCAAGAAGAACAAACAGATAAAGGAATGAATGAATTGGTGAAAAGAAAGATGAATGAAAGGATGAGTGGATGGATAAAATGATTGATGGATGGATGGACGGATGGATGGATTGATAAAATGATAGATTGATGAATGGATAAAGGGATGAATATATTGATGGATGGATTGATAAAAGGATGGATGGATGGATTGATGGATAGAATGTTTTAATTGATGAATGGATGGAATAGATCGATGGATTGTTGAAAAAATTGATGATTGAATAAATTAGTAAATGGATTAGTGGATTAATTTATGGATGGTTGGACAGATGGGTGGATTAATTGAGGAATGGATGGGCAGATGAATAAATGAATGAATGAATAAAAGAATGGATGAATGAATGAAAGGATAGATTAATGAATAAAATGACAGATTGAAGAAATTGATTGATGTATGAATGAATGGATTGACGTAGACATAGATTTCTAAAAAACTTTCAGTGGATATCTCCATTATTGCTGAGCCGGCCTGGCTCAGTTGGTAGCGCGCTTGACTCTGGATCGTGAGGTCGTGAGTTTGAGTCCCGCCGGCGGCAGGTTGGTTTCCTGTCTTTCGGATGAGACAGTAAAAACTGGAGGTCCCGTGTCACAGTAAGTGTCGGCACGTTTAAGAACCCTCACTGCTCAATGGCCGTAAGTGCCGAGCATAGGCCAAAATTTGAAGCCCTTCACAAGCATTTGGTGACGTCTCCATATGAGTGAAACATTCTTGAGTGGGACGTTAAACAACAACAAACAAACAAACAATCCATTATTGTTACATGAGTTGATACACTAGTATGTGGTGTGAAATACCATATTTTACTTTTACTTGTAATGTTGACAGATTTTTTTCTCACATATTGGTTCAAAATTCTTGTCCGTAGACACACGTCTTGTTTATATAATGACTGCATTTTGCTGTAGTAATGTGTATTGGCCCCGTAGGTCTTAAAAAAAGTTCAAATTATGTATTCAAAATTCTTATAACTTGTATGGGGTTCTTTAAAACTTCAAAAAATTCTAATATTCATTTTAATAAATGAAACAAGTTTTCAAAAATAATTCTTCAGTGTTCAAAAGGTGTAGCTTTTGCATAGAACAAACTGTCAAACAGTTTTCTTCTGATTTTAATGCATAGCTCTATCATGTTTATTCATATAACTTGAAATTTCCTTTGAAAATGTGTCTACGGACAAGATATATTTTGTGTCAATGAAAATTGACACAACATTAGGATAATAATCTACATACATGTACTTCAACATTTTGAATGGTGCAGGATGCTTGGTTTGAACCTTTATGATAAAGATTAACGTGAAAAGACAAGACATTTGAGCCTCTTTCATGTTTTTCAATGGCCATAGCTAAACCATTAGAAGTACCATTGTCTTGAAATTTCTGCCATGGAAAACCTACATATATGTTTATAATGGCTCAGAATAAATTTTCTATTAATTGACTCTCTTAATAATTATGTAAATAACATATAACACTAAGTTATAACATTTTAACAACTGACTGTGATACAGTTAATGTGTAAAGAATAGAAGTGTAGAATTAAGTATATTGTCTTGTCCTTAGACATTTTGAAAATTTAGAGGTTACCGCCATTTATGATTTACTGGTCAATTATTGTCCATGGTGTTAAGTTACATGTACATGTACTTGGATCAAAATCTTATGATGAAAAATAAGAATTTCTACTTCAAATTATTCAAATATTTATCAGTGATATTTTTCTCGGATGTTCTTTGATGGTTACTTTTAGGTGTTCTTTTTGGTTAATTTCAAATCTGATTAATTTGTATCTTAAGCATCGCTTATTAAGCTATAAAGAATCTTGTTGACATTTTTACCAACTATTTTAGGATGCAGTCTTCGTTTAAAATCTAAATAAATTGTCCTGTTTACAGATTTACATTTAACATCAGTTACCTTAATGTATCTATTCCTAACCCCTTTAATCATTTAAATATAAAAATAAGTTTCAAATATCTAGTCAGGTCATTGTTTAAAGTACAATGTAGCTGTACCATAAACCATTTTTTTACTGATATATAATTGCGACTACAATGATAGCCATGGTACGATGTAGATGTTTAAAACAATCAAACTTATCAGCTGTTTTTTGAAATCATGCTGCAATGAGACAGTGTCATTTTCAGTTGTAAGTTACATAAAATATAACAATATTTCAATAGTTAATACACAAATTGAGAACAAATTTATGAATTCCCATTGTCTTTAAAGTGTGTAAATGCATGGACCTAGTTTTAAATTAATTAATGACAATATTCTAAATAACTTTTATTCAGAAACAACACATTATTGTCTTGTACATAGACATACAAATGCATGGTCAGGCATTTCAGGATTCCAGAACAACAAAACCACCCATACAAATGTTATAATTTTTTAAGATATTATAATCAACATATCAAAATATAAGAACCTTCTTTTAAACAAGACACTGAACTTTAAATGTAAATGGAATTGGTCTAATACTTTTATTTATTTTTGTATTATTTGTATTAAACTCAGTTTATTTTTCAACCATTCATACAAAAATAAAAAACTATACACCATAAGACATGAAAGTGAAAATACTTCCAAATGAATTAAAGTTTAAGCTACTCTCACTATGCATAAAGAAATGAGAACATTTGAAACTCTTCAAAAATAAAAGAGGGTAGGTAAAATCTTGACAAAAAAAGAATTTTCTACAGGATTTTTATGCCAATCAGGATATATTGAACATCATTTTTATAGCAATATGTCTCAGTGATGGCAAAAATACATTTCAAAACTGAAATTGCTGCAAGTTGAGCTAAAAATGTCAGTGAAGAAAAGCTCTGTAGCATGCATTTTTTCCTATAAAGTTCAAAGTTTATGATATTATTTCTGAGAAACTACTCAAAGATAGTGAAAATGTATATCATTTTCATATATTATCATCATTTGTGTGTCATAAAATGACATTACTGTACCATTGGTCTGTATCAAACTTTATTTTATACCGCTAATGAAACACACTTTCGGCATCTGATTGTGATATAGCCGAACAGGAAGTCTACACATATTTTACAAATAAATAAATATATATTAGGGTTGTCAAATCGGTCAGTTTCTATTAACCGGGTAACAGAATGTTATTGTAATCGAGTACCGTACTCAGTTACTCTTTCACCTGTGTAAGATTGCAGTTGCAGACCCAGATATTACCAGTATTCAAAGTGGGGGGTGCAAGGAGATACCTATTTGCCCAGTGGGTACATGTATATTATCTTATATACGGGAAAATGTTTAATCTTAAAATCTCTGTGGGCCATTCCATAGCTTTTGGACACTACAAAAGGAAGGACCTTTTTGTCTTATCTAAAATATCACATTTGGTAGCTTTATTAGTATTTTTAAAAAATAAAAGATTCAGCGGGCGTAAATCAATCAAGAGCCGATTCAATGTTTTGTTTTTACTGACTTAAGCCAAAATAAATGGGTTAGATACCCCGCACCATACATGGTTTCAGCAATTTATCGTTTAATCAATGAAATGCTTTAATATACTAGTAACTATAGGAACATAAACTTGTTTTCTGAATTTCAGGTGTAAATGTTGCATTTTCTTAGTTAAACCAGCGATTAAGCTTAACACATCTGTTAATTATATCAAAAACAAAATTATCTTAAAACTAATATAAATCATTAAACTGAAAATAATTCATGACATGTATACATACCCTAGTTATAAAATACAAACAACTCCCGCTGAATATAGCAAACCAAATGGCACGTATAAACTATTAATTGTTGTATAAACACGTATCTAACGAGGATAGACGGTGGGAAATCATTTAGACGTTCATTTTTATTTCTAAATATATAAAAAATGGAAAATACACATGCTTTTTAAATTATGTTCGAGTAATCGAGGACTGATTTTAGTATTCAATAATCGAACCATCCGACGTGTCTCGGTTAATCGCTTACTCGTTGATAACCCTAATATATATATATATATATATATATATATATATATATATATATATATACATACACAGTAAAACATGCCACAATGAAGACCTTAATTCAGTGGACACCCTTTGATAATGGACAGCTTTTCTAGGCCCCAATTTACATTGTTATATAAGACTACTACAGTCTGTTTTAAATAAATGGACACCTTTTTTACCCGGACAACGAACAAAATTGTCCCCGATGTGCATAATTTCTGTATTTTTTCCCTTGAATTAGTGGACAGTTTTCCTATGATCAACCTCCATTGCCACAGGCAATTTCTCACTAAACCGTATGTCCCGACTTCTATTTTGAGAAACACTCGTACAATCTTTTGTTTTGTGTTTTTGCTTGATATTTTTTTCCTTACATTGCATCGTAATATTTATTTACATAAGACTACTAGAGTATATATATATATATATATATATATATATATATATATATATATATATATATATATATATATATATATATATATATATATATATCTTTTTTATATATATATAGATATATATTTCCCTCCAGATCTCCTTTTGCTTTACAAATGAGATTTTATATATCACTCGGTATGCGATATCCTTTATTGATTTTTGTACATGTATGTACTGATGATACCTGTATAAATCATCTCTGTATACTAGACTTACAAGTAAATTTTCGTTGTCGGCACTGACAGATTAAAGAATTGGTATTACGAGTAAAGTTAAACCAATACAAGAAACTATATCTATGGTACATGTAATTGAAATAGACTTTTAACAAAAATCAATAGAAACTATTTCAGTTTCTGATACAGAGTATGAACACAAAATGTCTAAAAATAAACCAATAAGTTCTTTTCACTACTGGGTTACTGTTAAGATGATATTCTTTTGTTTTTATTACTGTACATATAACCGTTTCACAAAATGGATGTTTAACTTAAAAAATTAAAACATTTTGGAGATTAAATGGTTAATTGTCTCTTTCGCTGATTGTCGGGGCCTCCATTGGTGGTTGAGTGGTTTGAGCATCGCACTTTAAACCATAAAGTCTCTAGATATCTCGCCTCTAATACATGTACGTTCGGGTTTGAGTCCTACTGAAAAATGTAGCTGGAACCTACGCTGCCGAAGGCAGCTGAGCGCTTCCTCATGTACGTTGTAATTGGGTATTTTCCTCCATCACTAAAAACTGGTAGCCACCAGTGTGGCGTATTACAACATTAACAGTGTTATTCCGACTAACGTAACGAGATTGGGTGAGGTGAAGTTACATTTTGATTATCATACGGATGATTCTACTCACTATTTGGTTTTGACAAGCTTCAATGGAATTGTCTTTTATTACCAACATGATAACCTGGCCTATGTGTCAGTGTAATATTAATGTTTTATGTAAAATTAAAATTCGTCCAGGTTATGAAGGGTCCACAAAACTCTGCCTTGCCTGGTTACAATGTATATACGGATTTTAGTATGAATATATGACCACTCTGTTCTAGAACATGTCTCCAGTCCAAGTGTCATTTGTTTTATCTTGACTAAAATGCTGCCATTTCATTAGTTATAAAGCAGAGTCATGTGACTGCTTTCCTATGAGCGGTTAGTAGCAAAGAAACATACAGCAATGGCGGATGATGCAATACACAATACTGTGTACAGTGACAATTGAAGACATTTCCTAAATGAGAATATTGTCCTTGACAAAATGAAATAGATTTAGGTTTGTTACTGACTGTCCATGGGAATATGTCGGGTTTATCAAGTACATGGAAGGCTTCGCTCATGAACGGTCACTAACAAAACTTATAACCAATATTAATATGTACCGGTATGTACATTGGTCAATAGTTTACTACTGCCATTTTAACCCTTGATGATAAGGACCATATACAGTGTACATGTACAGTGAAACTTGTATATAAAGACCTCCAGGCTCCTTAGGGACACAACAAAACCAATCTTTATAGGGAGGAGGTCTTTATATAGAGGTTGATTTGTACACAAATGGTACTATTGGGGACAGCAAAAAACAATCTTTATGACTAGGTGTTCTTTATACACAGGTGGTCGCTAAAGCAGGTTTTGTTATTAGTGTACATGTAGATGAAGAATCACTTGTCCATCATAAATCAAATACCACTATCTCCGATTCTGTAACTCACGTTGCCGTCATTAAGATATATATAAAAGTTTTCCTGTGCACTGTACATGAAACATTCATGTGTGTATAAAATGTTTATAAACAAAAAAACATGCATGCATGTATGTAGCTATTGGTTTACAAATCACAGGTTTAACAGTTGAGTTATGATAAATCGAATAGCGTATCTCTAAACTAAAAGTAATGCATCACTGTGTATGTTGATCATACATGTGCACATTTGATTATTTGATCAGGTGAATCTCATCATTTTTACACACTCAAAATATTGTAAATTAAACACATGGACCAGTGTGCCTGACTCACTTCTACTAAAAATTGCCATCTACAATGTAAATACATGTATGAGCCACAAACAAATTGCAAGCTGGCATGGGCTACTACATGTAGTAGAGTACAGTAAAACCTGCTTTAGCAACCAACTGTGTATAAAGACCACCTGGTCATAAAGACTGTTTTTAATGGTGGAGGAGTAAATCCAAGAAGAGATCACCGCTGGCCTTCCACAAGTAAACTGGCAAACTTTCTCACAAAATCAGCTTAGCCTAGGCTTAGGTTCCAGCAGGACTAGTACTCAAACCTGTGCGGACCAGAAATGTATCCTACATACAAATGTACACGTCACATGTCCCTTATTGTACATTTTGTACATGTATGTATTTTTTTCTGCAATGGGGATGGGCTTTATGTCATCCCCTTATGATAGGGTATCTCTGAAGTCACAGATCTTTTGAAGGAAACCAAAGTCATGTGTTACAGAAGACTTGATATGTTAACTCATTAACCCCTAAAGACATATTTGGACTGGTCTAAGTCATTGATTTACAGAAGAGTCCATAGTTTTTCAGGGGTTCAAGAGTTAAAGAATTCTCACTGCATTAATAGCGGTCCACATTGCTAGTCAAAATTTGTGGCACTTCACCAACAGATTTACATCTTCATATTTACATGTATATTAAGTGAAAAAAAAAATGGTTTGGACATAAAAGAACAATAAAACATGATGGGTAAGCCTCACTGAATTTACCTTACCTGTATCAACACTACAAACAATAAATTAATAGACTGGTCTAAGAGTATGGTAACAGAAAATAGCATCCCATTTACACGCATTTAGGGGTGCAAGGGATAAATGCTTAATATGCTAGTCATATTTTTGTTCCTTCATGATACAGTACCTGTCTTGAAAGACCACCCCCTTCTGCCATTGAAATGTGATCTTACAAGATTTGATTTTGATTTGATTTTTTGTTTTACGCCATACTCAACAATCTTTCAGTCATATGATGGCGTCCAGTTTTTATTGGTGGAGGAGAAACCCCGGTTACCCGGGTAAAGACCACCGACCTTCCGCAAGAAAACTAGCAAACTTTCCCACTTAATTTGAAATGACCATAGTGGGATTCGAACCAGAGGTGAGAGGCCTTGTGATTTAAAGCGCAATGCTCTAACCACTCTGCCACGGAGGCCCCATGATCTGATCTTACAAGACAGGTGGTCCCTCAAAAGAGGTTTATTTAAAAGATTATTGAATCAAGTTGATTTGAGAATGTGGTCCCCTAAGATAGGTGGTTTTTCATTACAGGTTCCACTGTATTGTGGTAGAATAATTCTATATGCATCATTACAGTGGGATCTGTCTTGAGAGACCACCCCATCTGCCACTGAAATCAATGTGGTCTCTCAAGACAGGTGGTCTAGCTCTCAAAAGAGATTTTATTAAAAGGAATATGTAAATAGTGGTTGTCAGAATACAGTCTTAAAAGCTGGGTCAGAAAATAATTTGCAAAACCACTCATCTTGAGACACCTTCAACTTGTCCCAATTTTTTACATAAACTTTAATGGAACCATTAAGATTAACTATTCTTTGATTTCTCTAATATAAAAAAAATGCTGCATTAGGATTTTGAATGTGCAGTGTGAATGTGCAGTGTGAATGTGCAGTGTGAATGCAACGTTTTATAATTAGAGGCTACAATGTAAGATGTTAAAGATCTAGAAGAAAAATTACTTGTCACCATGAGGGAGGAGTACCCAGCATAACATCTCGTCCCCATGCCATTTCACCCACCCATCCAATGACATCAAGAAACAATCAGTTACTATAATGATGTCTATGTTTTTGCAGGTATCTGTATCATTTTGCCATCCAAAGTCACAGGACCGCACAGTTAGTGAGTTACTGCTAAAGGGTCTACAGACCTTAGATCTTATATCACTCCAAGTCTAAATACCGGTAGATATAGATATACATATAGATATGATTGATCTACATGTATTGAAACTTAAAGAGAATTTAATATTTGATAATATTAACATATTTCTTTTTAAATCAATATATTTCTTTTTAATAATTACCTGACCAGTAAACAGGCTTGCACTTTTTCTCATTGACATCCACCTGATAAAGTCCGCCACGAACAAGAATGACATCGGTGTCTATTTCAGTTTGATCATCTTCATCCACATTTTGAAGTGCTCTGTATCTACACTCAATTCTAAGAGAATCATATCCTATAAATGGTGTCCAGTCTTTTTCACCTTCTTGTTTGTAAAACCACCTAATTTCCTCAGGTCGTAAATGATCTACAAATTCTTTTTGTGGAAATAAAGGATTTTTTAATTTAACAAGAGGGGGTGTTGATCTTGCCTCGCTTGAAAGTTCGCTGAAGTTGTCGCTTTCTTCACAGATCTCGTCGTCAGAAGCAAACAAATTCGGATACAGGTCGTTCGAACCTTTGCTTGTGCTGGATGACGAATTATGGGAACTAAAAATGCCGTCCCCAAGCGACCCAAATTCGCTCGTCATTGCAATTTTTCTCGAACACACGTATTCTTGGTATAATACCCTTACACATTATCAGAATCACATGTTTCGCTTTGACGTTTGAGCACTTCGTACAGCTGTCAAACATGAACTATGAACTTATTTACGGGTGCGACTAAAAACGTCCTTGGAGAAATCATCGTATAATGACAATGTGTTTTGGTTTTACCCATTTATGCGCGTTAATTTATCCATAATGCTTATGATTCATGAATTCGTAAAGTAAAACATTAAACTTTGCTTTTATAGTAGTAAAGAACTTATGTGTTTTGGAAATGTATGCAAATTTACATATTTGAAATACAGCCTGTTTTCATCATATTTCAATATTGTGTTAAATCAATCCCGTAAAAAAACATACAAAATAATAAAATTCATTACATTTTATCAAAATATTATTTTATGCCATCGATCGAATATATTGGATTCCATAGGCCATATGTTTTGCATGAGTTTATCAAATTAGATCTTTTTGGGCTAATAGGTTACTCATTATTCCTAAATGATTCGCGGAGCTGGTTCTTTATTTTCGTATCTGAAATGAAATCTTCCTTTTACTCCCAATCGTTTTGCTGATACATTATTTATGTTTAGATGAGAATTACATAGCTAAAATCACGTTGCACAATAAAAATACTGCAGTACACATCTAAAGATAAATTAAATAAAATAAAAACCCAAAACGGTGTGTCATTGTAATACAGACACGACTTTCCTACGGTCGTCCATCATCGAGTACGCGCAGTGTGTTCGATTGCTTCTTGCCTCCTTTGATGAGAAGATTTAATTTTAACTTCCCCTATTGTATGAACTCCAAACAAAGTTGAAATGCGTGGCATTCTACTTACTATGTACGATAAAATCGAAATATGTATGATGATTTACACAGAGGTTTAAATTATGTACATTTATAATTCATCAGTAAACTTCGCATCAACAGAAAACACACTGTCCGCACAGTCTTAGAGCCCCTTGCCCAGGACCCCTAGATTTTCGATTCTGTATTTTTTTCTTCAAACCATGATCACTTTGAGATAGTCAATCAATAGACCCGTCCATAGGAAGTGGAGGGATTTATATCGAAAGACAGAAATATACGTATCCAGTGAGTATAACTGCATTTGAATGGAGTCCATTGTTTGACCATATTCCCTGGAATATCGAAAAGCTATTTTGAAGAAAATAATATAGACTTTAAAACAAGGGGATCATCGACAAGGAACATTAAGAAGGTCCTGTTCACAAACGTCAGTGTATCTGTGGTTGTCCGTTGATGCTATTAAAGTCTACGATTCATATGGCATCATAATTATTACCAAGTCAATGTTTTCTGATCCATGTGTGAGTAACGGAGTGGATCAGAATACCTTGCTTGGGAAGATGCTATGACATGGATTGCGTCATGAGAGAGAGAGAGAGAGAGAGAGAGAGAGAGAGAGAGAGAGAGAGAGAGAGAGAGAGAGAGAGAGAGAGAGAGAGAGAGAGAGAGAGTTGACATTTGGCTAATAATAACAACGAACAAACAGAAAGAAGAGAGAGAGAGAGTTGCATTTCTTAGTAAAATTGAACAAACAATATTAGCATCTTAGTAAATTGATATTAGTTAAGATCAATGGAAAACGAGCATTTTCTGCGATGCAATAGGCAAATGACTTTACACTAGATTCAGCCAATTTCACTGATACCGCGGGTCACATATCACAAAACTGTAAGGGACGAAAATACCCGAAAGATATGTGGTATTTTATGTTGTTATTTTTCAAACAATCCAATTTAATCATTGAAACTTGTGTTCGTCCATGACACAAAGTATATTAGGTGGGAGAAAGTGAGAATGAAATTGACAGGTTGGTTGTCAGATTTTCAATCCGTAGAACTTGTTCAATCTTACAATAAAATAATAAATAAATAGATAAAAGAAATTGAAAATAAATAGATAGATAAAAAATAAAATAAATAAATAAATAAATGTATGAATGAATGAATGAATGAATGAATGAATAAATAAGCACAGGACGTTGGGTGCCAAATGAAAGTCTGGAGCAGCATTAATATCATACTGAACATTATTCTTACTCAAGTCTCGGTCGTTTTATTTATTTATTTATTGATCATTATTTTTAATCAGTGTAAAATTGTTACCGAATTTTTTTTCACAAGTGGAGGTTAACAAAAAGTTTCAACTTATGATGCGTATGCAGGACTGTATTCCCAATTAGAATTCATAACTACCCCCCCCAAAAAAAAATCCTTATATAATATTGCAGGAAACTGCTTAAAATTCTGCTCATCGAATTTGAAAACATTATTTTGTAGATTTACAGAGTGAGTGCAAAAAGAAACTTGAGAAAAACTGTTATAAAAGCATCTATGTTTCAATATACTAGTAGAATGGAATCGTGTAATTTTTACGTTGAAACTTCCCAGCTTTAACGGGAGTTCGATTAAAATTCAAATTACAGTGTCCTTGCTATACATTTCCCCACAAAATGAAGAAAAAATATCTTGGTATGCAGCTCTTTATCGCGCAAGCAAATTTCCGGAAATAAGAATTACGTTATCAATTTCTTTATATCCTACCAATTTTTATATCCGGTAATGGAACTGTAAAGTTTACGCAACGTGCCCTTGAGATTTCATCCGAAAATAGCGACCATTCTTAATGAAATTTAATGTGACATACATTTAGATATTGATAATTGTTTTTACGGAAGCAAGTAAGTATATAATACCAACGATTTGTTTTCATTAAGCAAGTATGTGGAGTATATAATGAAACCAAACATGAACTGATGAAGTGGAATATCGGCGATATATCGCTGGGAATATGAAATAATTATTTTAATAATGAAAAATGTTAGGCTAGGTTTGATTCAGGAAAGAATTCAAAATTTAAAACGAAGTGTAACCAGCAGTATATCACCTGTGAAACCCATCAAACCGATTTTAACTTAAAGTTACCTTTTATGGTAAGATTAGATGAATACCCCAGAATACTTACTGCGTAAGCCAAATTTTCATTGGTCGAATATGTCACATCTATGCAGTCTCTCACATACATGACCCCAAAGTTGGTTTTGATAGATCCTCTACATAACATATCAAACACAATAAGAGAAAAGTTTTTAATGAGATTGGAGGACAACCCCACTACTGAAGAAGAAGAAAGTAGGATTCTCTTTAAAATCTATTGATATGTCAAGGTTATACTTCCACCTCAATGTTTCAATAGAAATTAGGTTCTCGTTTGCAGTTTATTTTCTATATACTGTGGAATACTGCAAATAAGACCTGCACCTAACTGACTGACTCAAAGTAGTCTGATTAGAGAGGTGGTCTTAAATGAGGGTCTGAACATATCAAATAAAAGTTTATTTAAAAGGATTAAAGTTTTCAACAGACTGAATATTTACGGTCTTAAAGGCAAGATGGTCTCTTAAAGGAGGTGGTCTTTAGGCAAGGTTTCACTGTATACAGGTATGTATCATTATTGATGTGACTGCCATCTTTGTTACAATGTATTCTAAGGAATTCAAAACTTTGGAGTGGCTTACAGTTACAAACATGAAACTTCAGTTGTAGTATATATGTACATGTATGAACTTGAGTCAAGGTGAAATACTTATAAACACTCTTTAATTACATTAAGGAAAAATAATGATAAATAACCAATTGCAAATTTAAAAAGTAAAATAAACTCAAGGGACTGAAAATTTTAATTTTCAGTCCCTTGAGTTTATTTAGGCAAGGCCTTATTGCTTTGACAGGCTCAGAACTCCTCGGGTTTTTCCATGTACTCACTTAAGCATCGTCAGCTTCCCCGTTCAAAAGTCAATGTGCCATAGGATTTGTCGAACTATTACTTGCGCTGTAGAAAGTAGTTACCTCAGATTCAACCATTAAAATACTTCTTTGTGTCTAATTTGAATCTTGTTTCATTCGCATACTCTCACTTTATAATTCCTGAACTAGGACACTGTTTCTTTTAATTGAAAACTCATTAAAACTAAAATTCAACAACGAAGACAGTCGAAAATGCTGTATTGAATTATTACAGTCATGTGGCATAGGACACTTGTTAAAAGGGGGAATTCTCTTAGTTCAGCTTTGCCGATTTTGACATTGATACCCATTTTAATTCGCGTTATTGAGAAACTGGAATCGATCCTTTTCATTTTTATTCATACAACATGAATTTTTACCTAACTGATAGATTATTTAAGTTTTCAAGCTTACTCGCGGAAGTAATAATAGACAAACTCCCAATTAAACCATTAATGTTTGAAATCGAGTACGAAGCTTTCCGGTTGTGTTGTAAATTCTGTTCATTCGTGAGAGAATAAAAGACCAGTATACTCGATCGTGGTTCTGGTTGGATAGCACAAACATCAATGCAGCTAGCAATTGCATGATTCCTGCCAGTAATAGAGTTTTAAAGTCTAGCCAGGTGGTTTTAGTTGATGTATTTACATTGGTCATCTTTACCAAGGTTGTTTCGACTTTAAATCAGTTCAACCCGATGTTTAATATTTTTAACCCAATTCGTATTTGAGACATCGATCTAAATTTATTACATACCAAATAGCAATGTAATTTTAAGGTTGTTGAACAAACGTTTTTATGTTTAAAAATTAGGGAGTAAAAGGAACTGAATAATGCAGTTTTTAAAGCTGTTGAAAGTCTTGATAGATCTACAACCGTGGGACATAAATATATGTCACTTATGTTATTTTCTTCTTTGTTTTATTTATAACCAACAATTTTAAATGCACACAAAATCCACTAATTTAAGCAATATTTCAAATATTTTAAGTTTACATGAAGGAAATTCAATTAATTTTTTAAATCATTTTGAAATTTAGATATACTTTTATTTATTTTGAGAAAATAATGATTCTATGGAGGATAAAATTACTTCAGGTAAATTTTGACATATTTCATTACACTAAAATAATAATTACAGAATTTACAAAATTATTTCGTGAGAAAAATACTGTCATTTCTGTAAATAAACATGATAATTTAAAAATGCATCTATATTTTAGAAATATGAAATTGTCCTAGATCTACCATAAATTTGTAAAAATTTGCAAAATTCTGGATTTTACCAGCATTTAAAAATTATTGGTTGTATATAAAACAAAGAAGAAAATAACATAAGTGACAAATATATATGTCCCATGACTGTACATGTAAATCTAAGTCGGACTCTGTATGTCTGCTATTTTGTAATGACAATGTAAACATATCATAAAATGAACAAATTTCTACTGATACAAAATAAAAACTAAGCATCCACTAATTCCTTATATTTCAAATGAATGTTTTGGTTTAAAGATGTACCATGGTATACGGCAGCCTATACTAATTTCTGATTTTAGTAGATCAAGGATGTATATTCCCAGGTTAAACAGTAACTGCATGTTTGTACAGATTAGATATTCTTTTATAAATTCACCAATTCAGAGTTGACAAAGGACTTGCCTTTCAGGACTTTCAGTCTTTTTATTTTACTTTTCAAATTTAATTGAAAATAAAATTATTACATGTATGATGCAAGTGAAGTTTTAATGTTCATGTACATGTATATGTTAATGGATAAAATGCATTATTTGATATCTATGATTGTCATTTTGTTTTGAGGAAGATTATACAAACATGTCAATTTCTTGCATTACTTTTCAGATGCAGAAATAACAACATGTGGCCTGTAATTTACGGATTTATGAGGACATATGCTCCCTACATAACCTTCCCAGTTGCAGCTGTTGTTGGTTTTATTGGATACAACTTTGAAAATATAATAGGCAGAAATCAGACACCTTGGAAAACGGAAAGTATACAAGAGGAAAGGCTTGACAGAAAGCTGGAGGGCATGACCCCTGAAGAAGCTGCTGCTGTACCCACTTTGAAATCAAAGAAAGGAATTCCAAAAACTATCCTGGACAGAAATGATGTTAGCAAGTTAAAAAACAAGGAGAGTGATTCATAAGCAGTATTACATTAGAGGAAATCTTTGTAAATGTAAAATGCTTATAATGTGGATACATTTTACTATGTAAAGTACAGTAAAACCTGCTATAGTGGCCACCTCTATATAAGGATTACCTGTTTATAAGGGCCAGTTTTTTCAAGTCCCTTGACTGCATAAAACTAAATTGTCCTGTGTATAAGGGAGTTACATAAGGGCCAATGTTTACTCCCTTGGGTGGCATATACAGGTTTTACTGTATTTGCAACTGATTCACCTTTAACTGTTTAAAATGTTAAATTGTCTGAATGAGTTATAATGTTATCATAGATAAAATAAATCAGCATAATTAGCTCACCAACCAATTGTGTACAGTGACACTTAAATCAGTAACGTCCTAATTCCATCTTGCTGTTTCTGTGTCTAGATTTTGATTCAAGTACAGTAAAACCTTGTTATACTGCCACCATTTGTTCAGCCCAAATTTAGCATTATAAAGGGGTTTGGCGATAGGTTGAGGGAAACCTTAACCTTAACCTTAACCTATAGGGTAAATTGGAAAAGTGGGCTTTCAAAAATTATTTGGCGTAAAGTGAGTTAGCAAATGAAATGAGGGACATAATAAAGAGCTTTTACTGTATATGTACTCTTAGAGTATTAAAATGATGTTACGGAAATGCGTAATATGTTTTGGATTTTATATGTGTCTAAAACATATAATGTACATGTACTTGTAAAGATGTGTTAAATCAATAAGTAAAAGTCTTTTCACATTTTCCATCAATTTTTTCATTTAATTATTTACCTTCCTTGTGCCATGGGAGCATAGGCTACTTGTACTCATGAAATAAACATGGCCACGTTTTAGTGTTGCCAAAATTATTTTTTGACCCATGACTCATGTTCTTTCATTTTCTGTGTTTTGTGTGTAATTTTCCAGCACATGAATTGATTGGTGTATCGTGGACATGTGGCATTACATGATTTGCAATATTCAAGTGGATACATAAAATAATTGTGGATAATGTTTAAAAAAAATTTGAAGTAAAATGATATTTTAAGGATATCAAACAAATTAATGTGAGAAAGATTTTCTATGTGACAGACATCTACATATATATATGACACACCTAAATCACATTAATGAGCTTGAGTTAAACCTAGTTTTTTACAGTTAAACCTAGTTTTTTACAGTTAAACCTAGTTTTTCTGCAGCTAATCCTTGTTTTTTTCTTAACCCACATTCATTGAAGAAAAACTAGGTTTAACGAAGAAAAAGTATGATTAATTGTACCAAAATCCCATTAATACTCATGGATGGGGTGGGAAAGTTTGCCAGTTTTCTTGCGGAAGGTCGGTGGTCTTTACCCGGGTAACCGGGGTTTCTCCTCCACCAATAAAAACTGGACACCATCATATGACTGAAAAATTGTTGAGTGTGGCGTAAAACAAAAAATCAAATCAAAATCATGGATGGGATTAGTGCGCAGTTAAAACTTAAATATAGTTTTCTCAGTTAAACTAGGTTTTTCTCCAGAAAAACTAAGTTTAACTCATTTTTGCGATCTTGGTGCAGTTAAACATAGTTTTTCTTAGTTAATTAAAACTAATTTTTCTCAAGTTAATGTGGGTTACTAAAAAAAACTAGGTTTAACTCATTAATGTGATTTTGGCATGCCATAGACATCGCATAGAATGTGTAATAAAAATTAAAGATGTCTGTATGCTCTGCAATTTGATTTTAAAAAATATGGCAAATGATCCTTTTGTGATACAAGTTCAGTTACATAAACTAGATTCCTACATGTACATAAGAATGAAATGAAAATAACATGATAGACGGATAATCTATTGCAAACATTTTTATTTTGTTTTATATTCATTGTACCTAATATCAGATGTAGACAATATGACAGATATTGTGTAGAGTTTAATTTCACGAGATGTAATTTTCAGGTTTTTGTTTCTCCTGACAATATCACATGGTTTTTACATGTAATTCACTGAATTGAGAGTTACTTCAGATCTTGCAAAGGCAGTCTGCATATACATGTAAAGCCATGGCAAATCAATTACTCGGTAGTTGTTTTTCAGACCCACCAACGTGTAAAAAATAATTCATGAGCAAACAAAATAAATTTTGGCCACCTTCGTCATGTCCGCAATCAGTAAGAAGAATTTGAACCTTTGAATCAAATGGGGATACATGTACATGTACCAGCTATAAAAGAAGTGTTAATGACTTTGTTATCAAAATACAATTGTCAGAAATGCTTTTGATGTATTATGATATTCAGAAACTTACTTCAGACTGACTTGAAATAAAAACAACACAAACTGTTGATTTATTTATATAGGTTTAACTCATCAACCCCTTAAAAACAATGGACTTTTCTGAGAATCAATGACTTAGACCAGTCCAAATTTGTCCTCAGGGGTAGATGGGTTAATCTGTAAAAGCAGAAAATGTAAATGAATATTGGTTGCTGGCTTGTCTTAATAAGACTTGGATTAAAAAAAAAAAAAAAGAAAACTTCTGTATATGCTCACCTCTACAAAAATCTCTCACCTTTGAAAACAAAAAACAATCAAATCACTTTCATGCTTCAAATTTTTCCCGTAAAAAATCTAAAGAACAATTTATTTATTTGTCAAGACAAATATAAATTTTCACTGATTGGTAAATCTTGAACACTTCCCATTTCAATGTCAATACTGTAACTGTATGGTATCATTTGTATGATGAAAATGAATTTCGTTTCAGATATAATCATACAATGTAATACATGTACATTGTACATGTATATTAACTCAATGGACTCTTCTGTAAATCAATGAATTAGATGAGTCCAAATGTGTCTTTAGAGGTGAATGAGGTGAAGACAGATGGAACTGATCAATATTGCTTCACATGACATGTAAAGTGTACATATAATACTGATAAGATACATCTTTACAGATACTAATGTACTTAAAATAATCCATAATGTACATGCAGTCCAAAAGTAGTGGCCAGAGATGTGTGTATGTACTGAATACATGTATTTCAAATATTGTATAATACAGTTGAAAACTCGCTATTAAGACCACTGATTGGCCTGATTTGTTAGGTGGTCTCTTAAGTGACGTTCTGTACTTGTTAGATATTTATCAAAAGACAGAAAACTTGTGTTCTGAAATGTGAGTGGTGTTGAGGCAAGGTTCCACTTTATAATAATTGTACCATTTGTCTTTTATATATTAAATATATAAGAGACAGATGGTTCATATAATATGTTTAAAAAAAATCTGGTAAAGACACATGATATAGATTATTTTCTAACAGGAAGTAATCTTTTAGAGACAGTACACATAATTTACTACTGAAATAATCTAGTAGAAATAATCTGGTAGAGACAGTACACATAATTGACTACAGAAATAATATGGTAGACATAGTACACATAATTGACCACTGAAATAATATGGTAGAGACAGTACACATAATTGACTACAGAAATAATCTGGTAGAGACAGTACACATAATTGACTACAGAAATAATCTGGTAGAGACAGTACACATAATTGACTACATTCAGATAATGTATTGAAGTCAAATAAGGACTTTCTTACAAATTATTTGACAAATGTAATGGTTTATGACATATTCAAATACAAATATGTAGTCGTATTTACAATAATGAAAAGAGTTTATGGTGGGCTTTGAGGACATATACCCAGATACATGTACCATGAGATCATTGAGTTTAATGGTGTGGAAATTCACCAGTTTGCAACTTTTGTTCTAAAATAAGAAACAATTTTTATTTTGAATATAAATTTTCAAAACTATATGTTTGTATGTGCATAGTTGACATACAAATTGAATGGGATTAAAATAATTACGGGCAGGTGAAATTGCAGGTTAAGAGTTCCTTTTGTGCTCAGTGAAATATTACCCAATATATTAGAAAATACTTTTACAATAATTATTCAATTTCTGGATATATTGCATTGGTGTCATTAAAGGAATTTCAAAACAAGTACATGTGTTTACTATTTACTGTCATTTACATTTTCATTATGTTTTGGGTAATATTTGAGTATGGGGTGCAAAAGGAAGTCTTTCCAAGTAGCTTCGGCCTATATGATTTAAACTACTTCCACCCCTTTTGTAGCCTACACGTGAAGACGTAACCGTATACAAAGAGGGATAACTCTAATATAATATGCGCATCTTAACACTGACTGATTCAATCTCTTACACAGAGTTGTCGGTCCTTGCACAATCTCATTTGATCGAGTGAGCAAGGACCGAAAGCTCTGTATATCGAGTGAAAGCGACTTAATTGTGTAATAATGTTTGGTGTTACAGTTCGATTTTGGAGACAAAATCACATACTGATTCCAATACAGTGTAATGATTTTACGTTGGCATATTGAGGACACCAATTATATATTTTTGCTTTATTACAATGTCGGAAAATTTATCTCGAATAAACGATATATTAGTTTGTTTTCTCAAGATAATTTTTCTCCATAAAGCTTTTATTTTTAGAAATAGAAAGAAAAAACAAGTTGTTGATCGACTGTAAGGAGTTTTAACACTTTTCAGTCACCAAAAAAAAAAAAAAAGATAAATTTCGAAAAGAAAACTTAGTCGTATCAGCGATATATAAAGCTTATATTAGCTTTATATATCGCTGGTCGTATATCAATTGGTGAGTCCGGGATTGCAACCCTTTTGAATTCGGTATTTTTGAATTTATAATTATGTGTGTGCATCGTATAATAATGTTAGGCGTACGACCCAACCCCTTAGAAAATTTCTGGATCCGCTGCTGACATTTACACTACTTTGCAATGATTCTGTCATCCTCCTTTACGGGTGATACTGTCACTGGTGGCGACATCTGGCGCCGAACTAAAATTTCACTTAGATCGACCCGATACTGACCCCTGGTTTGAGGAGTGCAAGGACTGACAACTCAGTATAAGAGATTGGACCTGCACGTCACTATTATTCTGTGTTTACGTACTTTTCGCTCTATCGTGTGGTCGATGCGTTATCGATTATTAGACGCGTTCTGATCGGCCCATGAAGCGGCACCCACAGCCAATGGAAATCGACACCGCGAAGTCACACTATACAGGTCAAGGTGTGTGAGTAACGAGTGGATCGGAAAACCTTGACTTGGGAAGATGGGGCTCTTTAGAGTTCTCCATTTAGGATCGCCGCCTCGCATACTGCACGTTTTCGAACTTTATATTCAATAAATAATACAAAACTCTGGTAGAATTATTATTTTTCCATTTTTTTATTTACAGGGGTTATAGACATAAGTAAAACGTGTTTTTTTTTCAGATAATGTTTTAGGGTGTATTTTGCTTGTGAAAACATAATGGATAATAGATTCTAATAAACATTGGCTCGGTATCTAAACCATTATAAAAAGCCAAAACCATACACGGAGCATCTTCCTAAGTCAAGATTTTCCTATCTCGCGCTCCACTGAGGAACGGCGTGGATCAGAAAACCTTGAAAAAACCTTTGAAGATGAACACGGAGGGGAAGTCGATCTGCATTATAGTCATTTACATGTATTCGCGTCTTATCCAAATGATGGCTATTGCACGTTAACCCTTTCATCCCTAAATGGAAGTATCTATATGGTATAATCTATTTTATTATCTCAGACCAGTTGTGTTAAAAGGGTCTAGTCTACGATAATTTTTAAACAAATCTAGACCTACAGTCAATTAACAGTCCAATAGGAAAGAATGATCCCATCACATTGCAGCTTTAAAATATTACATTTTATATGCTAATATAAAAACTGAAACTATATCACGTTTACAAGTAATAATATTGATATACATTTACATTACAATTCATATATATATATATATATATATATATGATGAAAGATTTCTACTGAAAATTTCTGCTTGAAAGACTCATAGTAGGCCTAATGAGAATTTTACTGACATTTATTTCATTTCGTGTTTAACCAGAGACATGTATAACAATACATAACACATGTATGTCTTTATCCGAAATAGAAGCTAGGCCTAGCCTGTAGATCTATAGTTATTATATCAACGATAGCTAATATGTTAGCTTTATATATGGCTGATTTCAAATTTATATTTTGCAATCGTGGAATTTTTTAATGTGAAATGGTTGTTTCCACTCTTTTTTATTTCCAAAAATGTTGCCACCATCTGAAATATACTTCGATACATTGAAAAGTCGGTACCGGTTGTCTCCCTTAGGGAATTCCTCCCCACTTGACTTATGTAACTCTGTAGAAGTTTTGCACTGAATCTATTTCTTATGAAAACTGTCCAGATGTTATTTCTATTTCCAGTTTTGTATCAATCATAATAGATTACAAACAAAAACATTTTTACGTAACGAAGTAGTAAATGAATAGACCAACGAACACGTTGCACTATCGATCTATTTTTAGATGATGGGTTATTTATAGATTTTTTATTTCGTGCCGGGGAAGATCCTTGTTACAACGCCATTTTGGTTGTTTTGATTCGAAGGTGTAATGATTAAAATGAGGTCTGTAATGTTGACGGGGCTGAGCTTCGTTCTCACGGGCCTGGTGCTTGGAAATGCATATTACCAGAAGAAGCAGTTCTACCCATCAGTTGTATATATAACGAAATCAAACCCCAGCATGGCGGTAAGTTGTGATGCTGTGGTGACATTTTCATGACGATGTGTTTAGATCTATGACTTTGTGATGACGTGTAATTAGGTATCTTGCACTTGTATTCGTATTATAAAAGTATCATGCCAAGTTTCGAAGTAAAATCAATCATTATCAAAATTATAACACATTTTCTACAGTTCAGTGTGGATCTTGTATGAAATGTGGTGTAAATATTTGATGACATTTTGTAAATGTTGTATAGTATAGAAAATCTCAGATACCAAAGTATAAATCTTTAGGATGTCCAGGATCTACATACAAATCAGGTAAAAATGGACATATATATTTCATAGACAGATGTTAACTACTCACTGACAAATTATTGACACCGGGATATCGAAAACTGCATTTATGGTCGGTATAATAGTCTTGTTTGCGATTACTCTAAGTGAAATGTTGAGTTGCCGTTTTGTTGGCAGTTGTTGAGACATCTGTACCAACTGTGACGAGGATTTATTCCTAATGTATTTTATTTGGATTTGACTGTGGACTCAGGGCAGGTGTGGCTGGTCGACAGGAATTGGTTACTCCTCCCTGACACCTGATCCCACCTCTTGGTTTCCAGAGGTCTGTGTTTGTCCATGGTGATGGTCAGTTCTTACTTCTAAACAGTGCAGGAGAAACCCCTTTTATACCTACCAGGAAAAGACCTTCAATCTTCTGCAAGTAAATGTAAATTGGCAAATGTCACTACTAAATTAAATCATCTTATATATGCTTCCGTAAAACCTTTCTTCAGAGACAACACAAGAGACAGGTTGTCTCTCAAAAGAGGCTTGATCTAATTCTAAAGGATTATTTTACCAAGTGGTTTGTAGAATGTGGTCTCAAAAGACAGGTGGTTTTTCATGTCAGTGGTCTCTTAAGATGGGTACTGCTGTATAGTCATTGTTAAACTCCTTTCTGATGCATCTCAAACCTACATTGAGTAGGAGTGAGTTGTGTGGTTTTTCTACAATCACAAAGTCTGCTGGCCCATCCGTGAATAACTTTATAACTCTGACGATATTAATGTACCGTATATGTACATGTTATTTGAAATGTTTACCAGTAATAAATGCGAATTTGACTTAGATTTTCTATGGTATTAAAAGTCACATATGAACTTGACTTTACCTTAATTTTGATCACTTTGTTTGCTGTAAAATTTTAGTTTAAAAATGATTTTATTTTTAGTGAAATCAAATGTAGAACTTTATTTAAAATGTATCATTGATTTAAATGTGTTCTTTATTAATAATAGTATTCTATTCTGACTCTGGCCACTGCTACTAGCTTCAGCTCTATTCTTTAAAACTTAAAACATGTTTTTATATATAAATCATGGTAATTTTTGTTATGTTAATTTATGTTTAAGGTCATATAAATAATAGGAACATATTTAACACTCATATTTCAGATGAATGAAATATGAAAGAAAATTGTATTGAGACAACATGTTATGCAAACCAAGTCAAGTATTTTACTCAACAACCCCTGAAAAACAAAGAAATTATTTTACAAATCAATGACTTCGGCCAGTCCAAATGTGTCTTTATAGGGGTACATGTAAATTATTTCACATGAATCACTCCAGCAGCAAATTATTGGCATTCAGCTACATGTACTTGTATTATTGAAAATTTCTGACATGAAAACAGCATTTGGACCAGCCCATTTCAAAGAATGGTTAAGTTCACTGTCAAAATTCAGGGGTGTATGGTATAGAATCCAAATTTTGTAAAACATGTAGTTTTACATGAAATATGAACTTTTTCACTCCCAAATCATTACTTTAGTCCATATTATTTATTTATTTGGGTGAGTCTAAATGACACCATATACATGTATACAAGGGTTGATAAGTTGAAAACCATTGAATCAACAAATTAGCAAGTGTTAGATTTACCTGTACTATAAACATTTTACTTTCATAGATGTACCAGTGCATGTATTTCTAAGTTTTCTGTTTTTTTTTTAACAAACAGTTCTGTTAATATTTCAGATGTTGTACATACAAGCTTTTGTATTTGTGATTCTGATGGGAAAATTAATGAGAAAGATCTTCTTTGGACAATTGAGACCAGCTGAAATGGAGGTAAAAATTAAACAAGAAATTTGGTCCAAACCATACTATTCTACTCTTGAGTCTTGTGTTCAAATTGTGGCATTGATGATGAACCTCAGAATTTTGGCAATGTTACAGTCTTAATTTATATAAAAAAGTAATTGTCTTATCACCATAGATATACATTTAAATGTAAATACATGTATGAACACAGTTATGGACTTACTTATTCTGTTATAATCAGAGCTCCAGATAAGGGGAGTAAGAGGGTATTTACCCTTTAAAAATTTGAAAATCAGCTTTAGAATTTAGAACGGGGTGAAATTACTCATTGGAAATTAAAAAATTACAAATTGTAATAGTGACAATTTATATATAATTATGTAAAACATCCTTTAAATATTAATAAATACCCTTTAAGGATTTTGATTTACCCTTTAAATTTTATTTCTGGGAGTGAAATACCCTTTACCTGAAAATCTTATCTGGAGCTCTGGTTATTGTAACTTTATTTCTTGAAATACATGTATGAGATATTTTGCCATTATTTTCATCTGCTGAAATAGCAATTGTCAGTGAAATTATTTTGTTTAGAAAAAAATAATTACTGCCAAAGTAATAACAAATCAGTAGTCAAGAATATAAAACAGTCTACTTTCATTTTTAAAGTGAGATGCTGGAAATATGTGCATGTCATAATATGTCGCACAAAAGAAAACACAACAATCATCATCTGTTTTGAATTTGATTGTTTCCTTGACAATTGATCACTACAAAAAAAAAAAGAAGAAATGTATATGTTTAATCTTCAAGTGTTTGACTCCATGATGCAGAACTCTACAGTGTACCTGAGAAAAAATCACCAGCATTCCACAAGTAAACTGGAAAACTTTCTCACAAATTTTGTTAGGTTCAGGTGAGGGTTGAACTAGCAATGACTAGAAACAGTAGAGGTACATGTAGGAGACTTAATGGTGTAGGGTGTAATAAGGCTTAAACCTCATTGCAATGGATACCCCCCTCCATATATATGATGATATTCATTTACAGTCTTATTCACTGTTTACTTATTTGATAAAATACGTAAAAGATTTATTATTTTTTTTAACTTTTGTAGCACCTGATAGAGAGATCATGGTACGCAGTAACAGAGACTTGTCTGGCGTTCACAGTTTTCAGAGACGACTTCAGTCCACGCTTTGTAGCGCTCTTCACTCTTCTTTTGTTTCTGAAGTGCTTTCATTGGCTGGCAGAAGACAGGATTGATTATGTGAGATTTAGATTTTGCAGTAGAAAAATTCTGAAATGATATTACAGTCAAGGAATTTTGTTAATCCTAGAACAAGTTCAACTTTTTTTATTGTTAAAAAAGACAAGGTGACAAAAAATTGATGTATTATATTCACATTTTTTAGGTAGTGGTGCAGAGGGCGTGGACTCAGATAGCTCAGTTGATAAGAGCGTCCTGCTAGTGTTCAGAAAGTCCTGGGTTCGATTCTTGTTCTGCACACACATTTTTTTCCTCACCTGCTACATGTGACACCCAACTAAATAACCCACTGTGGTGTGTGTTAAGAGTCTTGTGGATTTCTGGAGTCAGAAATCTTGTTCTGGGGGAAGAGTGTAGTGGTGCAGAGTGTGTCGGCCCAGATTGCTCAGTTGGTAATAATATCCTGCTGGTGTTTGGAAGGTCCTGGGTTCAATTCCTGGTGTGGCTGTAAATTTTTCCCCACCTGCTGCAACAGTTTAGATATTATATATGTAGGAATTTCTTCTCTCAAACGAATATTTATTCAAATGACATTCCTACCATCCTAACAAATCTATGAAATTGTGTCACATCTTGGAAACAGTAATCAGATTGAGATACCGGTTTTGGAGTGCAGGAGGAAGGTCCATGATTATTATTTCATCCACCCTAAAAATAATGGACTTTACTGCACTACTATGGCAAAGCCCAGTCCACCTGTGTCACAGAGGGTGAATAAATTACTGGTAATTGGTATATGGCAGTTGTTGGCTTCCGTTCATGATAATAAGTTTAATTTGACTGATAGGATCTAGAAATTATAAATTGTTTTTTCTTTCATTTTTTACAGATGGAGAGGAGTCCAGTGATTTCCACTTTATTCCACATCAGGGCCATAGGTAAGTTCTGTATATAAATTCAACAAACCTTAAAGGGGCATTAGCTGAATCACCAAAAAAAAAAAATGTATTTCAATTCTTTTTTACTTTTGCGACTTAATCTTGATGTACACTAACAAATAAGAGCTATTAACAAGCATAAAAAATATTCTATTCCTATATACATGTATATTGTGAAAATAAGGTAAAGTCCAATGTGGTATTTACATACAAATAGTAAGGTTGAGTTAGTCAATTGCAATTGAAAAAGTGCCATACCTGGGTTTCTCAAGCAATTTTCACAAGATATAAAGGAATTTAAGAATCTTTATGCCTGTGTATATCTCTTTTTTGTTATTGTATATCAGTCTAACGAGTAAAAAAGGGGTGACATTTTTTGGGGGAAAAACCCACAGCTAATGTCCCTTAAAAGACAATAGCTATATGAATTACACAAATTGGGAAAGGGCACATTGAAGGGAAGAAATTTGTAATAAAAATCCACTCATTCATTGTCCACAGAATCAATGTATGATTTGCCTTTAAATTCCTCCGAAATTAGGCTGTATCCCCGAGAGAAAGTTTCCCAGTTTGTCCAAAAATGGCTTAAAATTATCCAAATTAAGATGTGCAATTTTCCTAATGGGTGATAGTTTCTATAATCGAAAATTTGTTTATATAGATATTGTGAAAGCACTTTTGAGATCTGGACCATGTATTCAGTTTTCATTCTGAATATATTGATATTTACTTCAAATTCAAGTTTTTGTACAATTAAATCATTATTCAAAATTTCTCAATTTAAAAAGAAAGAGGCTTATTTTCCCCCTAAATGGATGGAGGTAGTTTTGAAAAAAAGTCAACAAAATAATTGATGTCAGAGTTTACTTTCTCAGTGAAACTATAAAGAACTGGTAAAAATAGTTCTCCAGCAAAATAAAGAATTAAATATTAGTTGGCTTACCTCTTTTTTACTGGATTTTTTTGTCCCTCAACATCAAAGGGTGGGTGTAATGTACACAATTTCGACCATGTTTGCTGGTACCAAATTCTTTATTCTGGATGGTATATCATTCGTGTAGTTTATGTGATAGCTGACACAGTGTCTCGGACATTACAGCCCCCTTTTCTCCCCATTGTGTAGTAACTTGAGATGCAATATCTATTTTACAATGCAGTCAATGATACTCTGGCAGTAGATAGTAAATCAGTACAGTGGATTCTGTCTTGTGAACCATTCTATCTGCCACTGAAATATGGTCTCTTAAGACAGGTGGTCGCTCAAAACAGGTTTTACTTAAAGGATTTCAGAATATGGTCTCAGAAAACGTGTAGTCTTTTATGAGAGTGGTCTTTCAAGACAGGTTCCACTGTATTACAACATTTATTACAATTAAAGATTTAAAGATTATAGCAATTAATCGAGACTTTTACAAAATTCTATGAAAGTACTTTATTAATTCATCAAAACCCTGAAAAACAGTGGACTCTGCTGTAAATTAAAGGGGCATTAGCTGTGTTAACCAAAAATATTATTTCGATTATTTCTACTTTTACTACTTGTAATAGATATACAATAACATAAAAGTGCCATACACAGGAATGGAAAATCTTATGTTCTTATATATTTTGTGAAAATAAGGTCAGGTCCAGTGTTGTATGCATATACAAATAGTAAGGTAGAATAAATCAATTGCAAGTGAAAAAGTGCCAAATTTGGTTTCTTAAATAATTTTCACAAAATACATAGGTATTTAAGAATTGTTATGCTTGTGTATACCATAATCGGCCGTGTTTAATCTACACTCTTTTCACTCTAAAATTTGTCTCAGGGATGGAGGTGCGGATAATACAGTACAACAGGTTCTTCGGGCATTTTTTTTTTTCCATGGGACTATAGTAAAAAAAAAGATTTGACGTTGGATGGTAAACTTGCCTTTATTTGGCCAAGTTTTTTCGTAATCACGATGTTTGTCTCAGTTTATTTCTCCATTGCTTTCTGTATGTGTTTATTGTCTACGGTGATGGTGAATAAATGTTTGATAAATGAATCTTGTCTTCAGTGTGTGTGCATGTGTATTTCAGTTTACAAATCGCCTATAAAATAGCTCATTGCAAAGTTGGTCAGCGAGTGACACTCAGACTGTCAGATTGCCGATTGGTAACCAAGCATGGCTTTAATCATAGAATATCCATGGGAAACAGAATAGTACAGTACCTGTGTGTCCTGTTAACCTTCCTCGTAGAGTTTTATGCTATTATTGAAAATATGAACAATCTCAACTGGAGTTATAGTGATTATTTCGCGCTTGTAGTTGACAAAGCGAACCGCCATTCTGTAACTGTAAATAAGGGAGTTACACGGAACAGCATTTGTAGTATCTTGTAGTTTTGTACTTCAGATTCCCATTTTGTAGTTTTACATTTATTTCAAATTTCATAGTATCATATTTTCTTTTATTTAATAAATATTTCTCTATTTCTGTCAAATACCGATCGTAGGATTGATAATAAAAAATCAGTCTGATTTTCGGTCATACTAATGCCCCAGTAATGGCCATGTATAAAACCCAGATGCGGGTTAGGCCTAAAAGCACAAACACCTTTTTTTCTCCAAGATCTGATGCTGACATGGGGGGGGTGCGGATAATACATAAATGTGGATTATACACGGCCGATTACGGTACCTCTTTTTGGTATTGTACATCAATCTAAGTAGTAAAAAAAAAGAAAAAAAAATTGTTTAGGGAAAAATGCTGACGCTCCTTTTATGATTAAGACAAGTCCATTTGTGTCTCTAGGGGTCAATGAGTTAATGTGATTTTAAAGCTAAAGATGGAGATCAAAGTACAAATTATATTTGTACACCTCAATATCTGTAATGCTGGGGTTACACACCTCAAAACTCTTGAGTATTTCTATTTCTCACTGACCTGATCTTTCTGTTTATTTTTGCAGTATTGATGGCATTGTTGGGTTTACTGGATGTTTACTTTGTGAATCATGCATACTACAGCACATTGACAAAAGGGGCATCTGTTCAGCTCGTATTTGGTTTTGAGGTAAATACAGATATTGAGTTTGATTTTCATCTGTATTCTAAAAAATTCTTTGTGTTATATATACCCTTTTGAAATCTATACTCCCTGTAATGTTGAGAGAAAGAACAACATGTTTAACTCACCAGCCCCTGAAAAACAATGGACTCTTCTTTAAATCAATGACTTAGACCAGTCCAAATGTATCTTTAGGGGTGAATGAGTTAAAACATTATACAGCAATTTCGTCAACATTTCTCTACATTGGGTTTATATAAGGAGCTCACAAAGTGTCTAAGATGATATGCATTGTAACCTCAGTACTAAGACCACTTAATTGACTGACTCAAAGTGGTCTGATTAGTGAGGTGGTCTCTAAAGTGAGGGTAGCTCAGTTCTAGGCAGGTCTTTAAAACACCATAAAAGGCTATGAAAAACATATTCCTAATTGCCATTCCAACATTACAAATATATACAGGTATGTCATAAGAAAGATCTACTGCTGTGGGGGTAATCGTCTAGTTGTTTAAGTTTTCTTCGGAGTGCAACAATTTTCATCATTATTACATGTAGCTCGCCGGGACAAAAGTCTCGAGAGCTAATGTCATACCCACAGCATTGCTTTCGGTGTCTGTAAACCAAACTTTAACCTGACTGGTATCTTTTGAACTGCAAGGGACGAGGCTTTGATATTTCACATTTAGATTTCTTATGACCAGAGTTTTCATTTGGTACCTTTTTGACCTAGTGACCTTGACCATGGACTTTGACCTACTTTAAAAAAAAACAACTTTTACCTGAGCTATATCTTTTGAACTGCAAGGGACATGTTTAGACACGAGGAGTCTAAATCAAATCATAACAGGGATGACAAGCTACTGGTCATCACAAAAGTATTAGAGATTTGGTAATGCATGGAGTCCGTGAAATGCAATATGTTTTACCTGTACAACCTATTTTTGGAAAGTAGACCTATTTTTTTGGTTTGTGACTAAACCAGGATGTGTCACTTTACCTTGGTAGACCTATACTTTGACCCACTTTTGAAAAACTCACATTTCTGGTGAGTTTTGTTATCTTCTGACAACTCTTGTTATTGTATATTATAACTACAGTAAAACTTGCTTTAGCGACCACCTGTGTATAAAGACCACATGGTCATAAAGACTGTTTTTTGCTTTCCCCAATAGTACCATTTGTGTTCAAATCAACCTCTATATAAAGACCACCTCCCTATAAAGACCGGTTCTGTTGTGTCTGTAAGGGGGTCTTTATATACAAGTTTCACTGTATACATTGCAATAATGTCCATTTGTATAGAGTTTGTTTAGTTTCATCTCAAAATCATAAATAAAAGTTGAAGTGCATTATTTACTGATTTTACTGGCTCTGGTCATGTATGTTACCAGGGATTTTCCACCCTATCATATGGGGCCAAAATAAGGCTCCCTTCCCAATGCAAAAACCATTCATTTTCCCCCCAATTTGCAATAAATATTTCCAAATTGAAGTCAAATGGCAATGAATTTGAAGAGATTCTTGTATTTTCACAGTTATAGTTATGTGTATTTCTAGATTTCCCAATTTCAATAAAATGTCGCTAAAATTCCCAATCAAATGATCCAGGCCCCATTCCCAAAAGAGTGTGGAAGAATTCCTGATTACTTTAATCACTTGGAAGGGATTTTACTGAACTGGCTTGCTTTTCTCTCATTTCAGTATGCAGTCCTGTTAACAACCGTGTTCATGACACATATGAAGTATGTCTTACATAGCATAGATCTGCAGAACGAGAATCCGTGGGAAAATAAAGCTGTATATCTGTTGTATACAGAGCTTGTGTTAGGTAAGAGCTGAGACAGATTCCATGTAGGACATGTCCTAAATGATTCTCCTGTCTTTTAGAAAAATATACAGAATGAGAATCCATGGGAAAATAAGGCTGTATATCTGTTGTATACTGAGCTTGTGTTAGGTAAGTGCTCAGACAGATTTCATGTAAGACTCTCTAATTAAAAGCCGATCTCTCACTGCTTCCATTTTTTGATATGTTGCATAGAGGATCTAATGCAATCCGCTATGGGGTCATGTGTTGGTGACCTCTTGTAGGTGTGTAATGATCAACCAATGAAAATGGGACTTACAAAATTGAATAATAATGAGATGTAATTTATTTTATGAAAAGGAAATCGTCTGTCCGTAAACGTCCATCTAAATATATTTGGTGATTTGAACCTATCCAATGTTATGAAGATAATTCTGTACTTCTGGATTTTGTGCTCGTTGTTGTTTATAATGTTTAAAATATTTACATCTCTTTGCCATCAGATTGCTTACAAGATTGTGTAAGTTGCTTTTTCATTGGTCGAAAATGACACATCTGTAAGTCCATTCGCATGCGACCATAGCGGATTGCGTTAAATCCTGTACGGGACATGACAGAAAACAGGAGCAATTAGAGATTGCTTTTTGATTAGATTGCATGAAAGACAGCTGGGGGTTGGTCTATTTCATTTGCCTTTTTTGAAGGGAAACATGGTGGGAAAAATGGCAGAATCTACATTACGATGTAACATTTTTAGTGGAAATTAATGAATATACATGTACTGTTAATGTTGTTTGTTTTTATTTTATTTACACAGATATTAATGCCAGAAAATAATGTTTAGTAAATCATTTGCCCATTTAAGATTCCGTTGTTGTCTATGGCTCTGTAGATAAACATTAGAATTTTTTTCTGCATAGAAGGGAAAGAAGCTGACATCTTCCACTTCTTTTCATGAAAATAGCCCACAGAATTTGCTGGCTGTCGGCTTCTTTTTAAAGGCCTAGAACAGGTTCTAAAAGATTCACACATCTTTAAAGAAAATAGACAGAATTAGAATCCAGGGGTGAAATAATGCACAGTCCATGTCAGACAAGCTCTGATGATTTGTGTGTCGATTGAGTCATCACATAAAAAGACAGAAAACTACATCATTTGCACATATAACCAACAGCATTTCTTAAACAAATTTTGTTTTTTCTGGTCATTTTAATCTTTTTTTCAATTTTTCAACCAATCTATTTGGTCGTACCTCAAGTCAACACAGATTCAAGCTCTGCTGAAACCTCGGCTTTAGCTTTACAGTTTACTTGTGGAAGTCTGATGGTCTCTTTCCGGGGACAGTGGAAATGGACTCTCTCCTTCATAATTAGAGACTGGCTGCCACTAAATACCTTAGCCTGAAAAATGGTGGAGTGTAGTGTAAAACAGCATTTAAACAAACAAACAAAAACAGACGTAGTACTAAAGATTTGTTGATTGTTGTAATATGTCATACGGTCAGTTATGGTCATTTAGATATTATTAGTCAACCTTATACAACATATAACAGCTTTTTGTTTTTTTGTCGTTCCAGGAGCCATCAAGGTTGTGTTATACATGGCATTTATGGTTATCATGATCAAAGTCCATACTTTCCCATTATTCGCTATCCGTCCAATGTATTTATCAATGAGGTGAGTAATAGCTATGTGTGGACGCCTCTGTGGTTGGAGCGTCACGTTTTGAACCATGAAGTCTCTCACTTCTGGTCAGCACAGGTTTGAGTCCCGCTGGAACCTAAGCTGATTTTTTGTGAAAAAGCTTGCCAGTTTACTTGCGAAAGGCCCGTGGTCTCTTCCAGGGTACATTGAAACGAGGTTCTCGCCTCCATCATTAAAAAAAATGGTGGCCACCATATAACTGAAAAATCTTTGAGTGTGGCACGCGCAAAAAAAAAAAAAAAAAAAAAAAATAAAATCAGTAATAGCTATGATACTTGTTGTAAGGCAAGAAGATAATTTTTAACATGTACCTAGCATTCACACAATTAGATGTATTGTAAAACAGAACATAAATATTGAACATCTACTGATTATTTAGCCCTTATCTGGGATCAGATAAATGTTTGTTTTATTCACATTTAATTACTGCAAATATTTCGGATTAGATAAATGGTATTTATTCATTTTTTTATGCATCTTATTACTTGTCGTGGTATGTTTTGTAAGTTTTTATTATTCTTATTCTTTTCTTTGCTTTTCCCTTTTTCCAGAGGATTCAAAAAAGCCCTGCATGATGTGATTATGTCTCGCCGAGCAATCAGAAATATGAATACACTGTAAGTATTTTTCTCACTTTCACTTACCACTCACTGTTTTTTTTTCTCCAATTTCTTTCATAAAGAAATGGAGATGAGCAATTTTCATTATGTGACATAGTAATTGCATATAGTACCGGTAATTATTAAGTTTGAAAGGAGTCTGGACAGTAAAAATTATCATTAGTTGATTTCTATTTATTTCTTATCTGTAATTCTAATAATTACCATCCCCTTGTCACAGCCCATTGTATATTTTCTGCAAAACTACAAAGGTACGCAACTAAATTTTCTAGATATTGAGATATTTTGGGGCAAAAATGTACGCATCATGAGTGATAAGTCAAGCCATTGTTTTACATCACACATGGCAAAACGTAAGCTAAACAACTAACAACAGTGCCTTATGACTACGGCACTGTTGTTAGTTGTTTTGCTTAAATAAGCGTAAAAAAGATAGGATTTCAACAATGATGAATTTGTTGTACTATCCATGTACACGATACAGAATAACTACATGTAATTGAAACTGATTAACAGGAAAATGTCAAATGAATCCGTCAAAAGAGTTTTTCAGGCCTGGATGATATAACTTATTGCATGGATTGTCAAGATACTTATAGTAAAAAAAATCCAAGTGAAATAGTTCTGTAACCATGGTGAATATGTAAATAGGCATGTTTACTTTTCATATTTTATTAAATTTCATTTTGTTTTATTTTATTTAAAATTCGTTACTTGCTTTTTGTACAGGTACCTTGATGCAACCCCAGAGGAGCTACAGGCAGGTGATGTTTGCATTATTTGTAGAGAGGAAATGAATTCACCCGCCAAGAAGTTACCGTGTAACCACATTTTCCACACAAGCTGTTTGCGGTCATGGTTTCAGAGACAACAAACGTGTCCCACATGTAGAATGGATGTTTTACGTATGTCCCGACCGCAAACTGGTGCTGCACCACCACAAGCTCAACCACAACAGCAAGTACCCCCTCAGCCTCAGATGCCACCGAACAGTAAGTTGGATTTCACCCCCACTGTAACAAATGTAATACTGATGTAACTTTTCATTATCAATTTCACCCGAGTATAAGTCATATTGTAGTAAGTCCATGCAATAAAACACTAGAATAACATATAATAATGTTCAAGTGAAAAGAAAACCAGTAATAAGAAAAGTGATGTTCATTTCTTTAAATCTCATGGAACTCACATGTAAAAATGATGAATAAATGGAATCAGTACTTAGCTGTTGATGTAAATGCCATATTTTCTTTTCAGTGTTTCCTGGATTTGGAGGCATGCAAGGAATGTGGCAACCCCCACAATATCAGCCACCTTTAGGTGGGTAGTTTTCTTAAAAGTGTGAAAAGAAAGCTTTGTCTATCTTAATTTTAATTTAAAAACTTGCACACCATTCCCTTAATGGCTCAATCATAGTTTCACCTCATTAGTAACCTCAGAATGCTAGTTAATCTTGACAAAAGACCAAAGTGTTGAAATACATGTAGTTAGTTTATCCAACAACATTCAACATCAAAGAATAAGAGTATACTGCAAACGTGGAAATTTACATGATGGGGTAATTTACACTGAATATGCAATGAAGTTGAAGAGTTTTGTGTAAATTACCCCCCCCCCGCTCCCCCCACATACCAACCCCACAGTTGTGCAAAGAATTACCGTTGAATACACGACTGTTTTCAATAAGTTGTGAATTCGAGTAAAGTAATCCATGTGTATGCTTTGTGTAAGAATATTCTATAATTAACAACACGCAGAAATATCCAATTTTACAGTCGGACTTTAAACAAGGCACAAGATTTTAGATTTGTTCATCCTTTCAACCCGTTATATTATAATAGACTGGTCTTAAATAGCAGAAAAAAAGCATACCAGTACCATGTAGGTTCTTGGGGGGGGGGTTTCAAAGGGGAAGGGGAGATTTTGTGCCAGTTAGTGCATATAGGTTAGATAAAAGGTAGTTAATTTTAAATGTCCTGTATCAATAACAATGAGTTTCAAGACTAACATCTCTTACTTTCAGCATCATCGGCAGCAACGGGTACGACGACACCGGCAGGAACTGTACCACAGAGTCCCACCACCTCTGGCACAGCGACAGTGTCCTCCACATTCACACAGCCCACTGCCAGCATGTTACCACCAATGTCATCAACTGCAGTACCACCATATATGCCCATGCTTCCTTTTATGATGCCATATGGTAAAATAATTGAATAATGGAATAAATGTTTGTTCAGATTTTGTGTAACTCATTAGAAATATAGTACAAAGCACTATGGTATTTTAATACCCACTTGATGGTATTTAAACTTCTGATAAATAGAAATTAAGAAAAAATTAAGAAATTTTAGGCTGCTGTAAATTTGTACTGTAAAACATGTAAATAAGGCTGTAAAAGGATTGGTTGAGGTCAGGTTAATCCATGACCTTTAACCCTCAGGAGGCCTCTGTGGCCAAGTGGTTAGAGGCGACAGGCTTTATTTATACCACAAAGTCCCTCCTGTCTTGTCAGTGTAGATTTAAGCCCAAGTGATAAGATTTGCCAGTTTACTTACAGAAGGCCTGTGGTCTCTTCCCTGGTACAAAGTGACTAGGTTCTCTTCTCCATCATTAAAAACTGGCCTTCCCTATATAACTGAAAAATTGTTGAGTGTGACAAAAATACATTTTAGATACAAACAAATCAGCACTCTCTTTGTAGGTACAGTAGAACATGTCTTGAGAGAACACTATCATAAAAGACCACCTGTCTTTGGAGACAATATTCTAAGAACCATTTCGTTCAATAATCCTTTAAAATAAACCCCCCTTTAGAAAGACCCCCTGTCTTGTAAGACCACATTTCAGTGGCAGAAGGGGGGTGGTCTTTCAAGACAGGTTCTACTGTACTACTAATCCATAAATACTTACTCGGCAGATCTTACAAGTTGAATCAAATAATAACAGTTGTTTTAGCATTTTAAATTCTAGTAAATGTTTGTGCCTGTTAAAAATCTATTGGTAAACATAATTTTTTCTTTACCAAGAAAACTGAAAGTGATCACCATTATTTCATTTTGAATTTAGCTAGCATGCCAAGTCCACCTTCGAGTCTTTCGGGTCTGTCGGAGGAGGAACTTCGACAGATGGAAGGGCAGGAAAAGGAGAATGTTGAAGCCAGGATTCAATGGTTACGAGACATACAGGCCCTACTGGACGGGGCCATGCTTCTTATTAATCAGTACAATACAGTTGCATCACAATCTAGGTCAGTTTCACTTGTACAGCCCCATGCCAAAAGGAAGTCAACTAAAATCAGTTTCCCATAGCTTTCTGTGCTAAATCAGCTTCTTGAAAATAATTGGCCTGGCTTATGTACTCTAAGAATTCTTTTGAATTTTTGCATATTTGTGTTGAAGTATATGGACTATCTTTCTAAATTGATTTGGAATGTGTCTTATTTCTTTTCATGAAAACTGTAAGTTTTTGTAAGTCACAAGAAAAATTGACAGTGTTTTTTTCTCGTCTGTTCATAGTAAGTGGTGTCAACAAAATACTTCCTGTTAAGAAAAAAAAAAAGAAAAAATGTTGCTTCTCTTAAATAGTTTCAAAGGAGTTTAAAATTGATATCAAATGATGAATAGACTTTTTTTTTATAATTATGTGAATTTTGACTCCCAAGCATTACTTTGTGGCAGGTATTTGAAAAATATTGATTTAACATAGCAAGCTATGGGGAAATGGTGATAGTTGACTCACTTTTGACACAGTGCTGTACTATTGTGTATGATTAGACTGCATGTTTAGGACTGTTTCATTACAGGACATTCTGTGTCAGTTTTTCTATCAGGAACCTCCTGGATTCTAGAATTAAGATGCTTTCCTGAGCCTTGTCGTAAATTTATAAACTGTCATCAAGTTCCTTAAGTCTTTGTAGAGAACATTGTCACCATGGATTGTAAATAGGGTTCTATTTATATTCAAATTGTATTGGGTCAAGTATATGATTTTGACATAAATTCTTAGATCACACTCAATAAAGTATCTACCAAGAATTCTCAGATCACACTCAATAAAGTGTCTACCAAGAATTCTCAGATCACACTCAATAAAGTGTCTACCAAGAATTCTCAGATCACACTCAATAAAGTGTCTACCAAGAATTCTCAGATCACACTCAATAAAGTGTCTACCAAGAATTCTCAGATCACACTCAATAAAGTGTCTGCCAAGAATTCTCAGATCACACTCAATAAAGTGTCTGCCAAGAATTCTCAGATCACACTCAATAAAGTGTCTACTAAGAATTGTCTGATCCAAGAAGTTCTCAGATCACACTCAATAAAGTGTCTACCAGGTTTATACCGCTGGATTGGTTTAGTGGTCGAGGGTTTATCTCACAAGTGGAATGTCTCTGGTTTGATTCCTGGGTTCGGGTTGTACCTAAGACTTTCAGAAAAGGTAGTGACCGTTCCCTTGCCAAATGCTCGGTATAAGAATTGAATGTCATGTGGATGAGACTTGATACCAAGATCCTATGTCACAGCGGCAGTCTTGGCACATAAAAGAGTCCTCAGTGCATTGACGTCCATAGTACAGATAAAAATTTGTGGCATTTCACCTAAAGATGGTGACAGTATAATACAAGTGAAAAGTTCTTGATGGGATGTAAAAACAACAAAGAAACGAACAAAGGGCAGATGGGGCACACTGAAAAACCCTCACTGCATTGGCATATGTTCATAGTAGGCTACAGGTCAAAATTTGTGGTACTGTAACAATATATAGCAACGTTTCCATGTAAGTGAAAAATTCTCGTAGCGACATAAAACAATGATAGATAAAATATAATAGCTTATTTATATAGGACAGACACCACCAAATATTTTCCCATAGGCCTCTTGCTCTTACAAAACTTCAGGTCTCTGTCATCCCCATGTTTGATTAGATCGGTCACAATAAGTGAATGTTTTGGAAGATTAATTTTTTGATAACAAAATTTGCAATACCAAAAGTATAGGTTGATTTTGACGAAATTTTTGGGGCAAATTTTCTTTCTTGTTTACAACTCGTATAACAAGGCACTGAAAATTTCAAAATATCTATTGTATTTTTTGATAAAATGTAATAGCAATTTTCAACCGTCAACCCTATAATTTCAAAGTCCATACAATATTCATGTATCTTCTTTATCACCTTTGTTCTCTTACTAACAGGCACAAACTCAATATTTTTTCATTTTTTGACCTTTTCAGATCCAAACATTAAATACATCAGGAAAACTTTTGGGTGTCCAATAATCTGCGTAATAGTTGTCCAATAGCAAAGCGGTGTTTTTCCTACAGATTTATCCAAAACATTGCCAAAATAATAGTCATTTTCAAATTTTTGAAAACAGAAGATAGCTGTACATCAAGCCCCCTTAATAATGATAGTAATTTAGGTACCCAACATGAAGAGAAACCCATTCTATAATGAAGACACACCCCTGACCTCTCATTGTTTTTAACCAGAGTCCATTGTTTTTTCAGGGGTAGATGAGTTTATGTAACAAAGATCTCCTTGGCATATTTTAGCATGGGTGTGCACCACACTTGATTTTATTCCCTGCAAATCAAAAATTTCTCTGTCCTTCCACTACATGTGATCAAAGTACTGAAAGTACTGATAATGGGACCATGATTATGGCAAATAAGCCATAGAAATTCAAACAACTTCTATCTAATGGATGAAATGAAAAAAAATACAAATTAATGAAGATCTAAAAAACAAAAAAATTTATTTCCAATTGCTGAATGAAATTCAAAATTAAGGCAACCAGAAAAATACTTCTGGTGGTTTTCTGACACAGCCGCACGCAAAAAGAAATCGCCGATGAAACCATTTTTTTACATTTCATAAAAAAATTGCTTTTATTGACAAGTAAAAATGTCACCATTTCAAAAGTGTAAAACTTTGGGAGGGGATTCCTTACTTCAATTTGTAGTTCAAAATAGATTTCTTGTGTTCATTTATACTAAAATAAATATGTTAGTGATCAATTTTCAGACATGTCCATGTTTTGTTTCATCCCTTAATTCACAGAACTCATGATGTAAGTCTGCTGTTACTTACAGAGGGCAGATGGACTTGGTTTGAAATTAAATGAACTGACACTTAAATGGTGAAATGATAGTCAGGATTGCTTTTAAAAAGGATATGACATATGTATAGTTCTGTTTCAGGTGAAAAATTAAGTAAAATTTTAATTATATATGTAGTTTTGAAACCATAAAAGTTAATATCAGGTGTTAATTTTTGTTTTAATGAACCCCATGAAAGTGTTAAGTGACATTGTTTGGAGGGGGGGAAACTTTTGGAAAAAAAATGTGATTTTAAACAAAAAATGCATGACTGAAAATTTTGAAAACTTATGTAAACATAGCAACTTGATAATGATAATGATGCGTTAATACAGAAAAATATATAATTGATACTTTATAATTATCTTTCAACAGGTACTTCAGTTTGATAAATTAGATAAAATCTTTATTGGACTATTTTATATTAAAAATTGAAATTTTCCTTCTACAGGTTAAAAAGTTGAATAGATTATGACACAAAAATGTTAAAAACGCCCTATCTCAATAAAAGAATTTTTTATTTACAAATTTTTTATTACCCAAAGTTAACACAGTATGACCTAAGGTACAATATGGATAATTTGAAATGTACAAGTAAATCATAAAATACGGGGGGGGGGGGGCCCATTTTAGGGGGCTAATTATCTAAACCAGAAATTTTTTTTACTGGCCTAACAGTGTAAAATTTATTTGTTTATCTTCTGCACCAACTTTGAATATTGGTCTGCCCGTGCATTAACACTCATATTCAAAATAAAACATGAGCATTTATGGTAATACTTAAATTTTAAACCAAACATGGCACTGGGGATGGTAAAATAAAATTTTCATAGCTTGGCTGTGATTTAAAGCATATTTTAGGGCTTGTAATATCGAACATAAACAATCCTATTTAGTGCTATTACCGTGGTACATGAACATATATATATATACTCTGCCTTGACTAAATGTGACAGTGATGATATTGATTAAATTTGAATAAACTAAATAAAAACAACTCATTTTTTTAAAAGTTAAAAATACAGCCAGTCTTTAAGACCACCTAAATGAAAGAGGCAGGTCTGATAATGGAGGTGGTCTTTCCTGGGAGGGTGTCTACAAAAACTTGTCAATAATAGAACGACATCAGTAATACAATTTCAGACAATTTTTATTCATTGATATACATCTCCATGTTAATTTGGTTCTTTCTGGTGCAATGGTCATTAGCATCATATGGTTTTTAAAATGTCAAATTGTCACTCACACAACCAAACGTGCTATAATGATTTATTTAAAATGTTCCAAACATGTGCATGTTTGTAGGGAGAGTTGGGGGTATACCTGATGTTTTTTGAAGAACAGATGAAATTTTGGCCATAAATGATAAAATATTAGTTCTAGGTGTAATATAAAACATACTGTCAAAATTAAGAGATCATATATGCAACAAATGCATCTTTAATGTGTGTAGATCAGCATCCACTATTGAAATTTGCACCTAATGGACCCCCAATTAGATTTCATTTCATATAGACTTCACCAATCTGATTTAAAACGAATGAGTAACAATATGAATGAATTGCAATCGGTGACAGGCAGATGAGAGAAATGGCGTATTTGTAAGGAATTCATCCAGCCTATTATGTGTCAAATGTGAATTTCTGCTATAGGAACAGACACCACCAATGCCCCCCCATTTGAATCCTCAATGTTAATTTACAAAACTTCAGGTCACTCGTCACTCCATGTTTATTATATCTGGGTCAAATAAGTACCATGTGGTTGGAAGATCGTATATTTTTAGATAACAAAATTTGCAATCAAAAGTATAGGTTTTTCGTGCATTTTTACTTCAAATTTCACTTGTTTACAACTCGTGTATATTCCGCACCAAAGGAAACCATCTATTCTCATAACCCCTCCCTTTGAAAAGAATCAGAAATGGTGCAGGCTATAATAATCCAAAGTTAAAAATACCAATATTCATCGTCACATCTTTTGTATCACCTTAAATTTCACTTATTTAAGTTTCAAATTTAATTTTACATTTTTTAATGACCACTCAGATCGCATGGGCTCATTTCTATGGAATCGCACATGATTTGGGTGATGAAAAGTGGTCGCGCCCATGTGTATGGGAAAGTCTTGTTTAAGAGGATAATCATCATTTCCAATGGCTTATACCTGAAAATTTGGTCTGATTTAATTTTGACTCTTTTTTGGTCCGCAAATGAGAGGAACCAATTTACAATGAAAGTGAATTTTTTCTAGTGTAATTTGTTCTAAGCAAAGTATATCCATTGTGTTCTGTCAATGATTTATGGACGAATTTAAGATGGGGCAAATTTGCTTTCTGTCCTATAAGGGCAAAAATAACAAGGGACAAAAATTTCAAAGAATACATTGTATTTTTTTAATAAAATGTAATAGCTTATGTTTTATATTTCTATTTCTGATATGTCTTTTTCCACTTAATTTGTATGCATCTTTATCAAGTCTGTTCTCTAACCCACAAGACACAGGAAGTCAATATTTTATCTTTTTTTGCTTTTAGTATTCCAAACATAAATACGTCAGGAATCTCTCCACATCAAGCTAATAATCGTAATAGTTCCAATAGCAAGCAACAGCCCACAAATAATGCTGAATCATCAGAAAATAACAAACAAAATCAAATGTATTGAAAACAGAAGATAGCAGTGCATCACTTCCAAATAATGATAGTAATTTAGGTAAGTATTCTTCATGTTAACCTATACACCCCTGAAGACACATTTGAACTGACCTGTGTCATTGTTTTTAACCAGAGTCCATTATTTTTTTCAGGGGTAAATGAGTTTATGTAACAAAGATCTCCTTGGCATATTTTAGCATGGGTGTGCACCACACTTGATTTTATTCCCTGCAAATCAAAATTTGAACAAACCAATTTCACATTCATTTATGTTCAAAGTACTAAAAAGTATGAAATTCAAAAGGCTGTAAATTTTGACAAAATAGCCATGGGATTTCAACAACTTCTGCAGAAACAATACTATGAAATGAAAATAAATCAAATTTAATACCTCCCTTCTAAAAATCAAAAATACTTCAATTTCCACTCTCTACTGAAATTGAAATTCACTGTTAAGGCCAAGTAGAAAAATACTTCTGGTTTTCAGACACAGTCGCGCGCAAAAAGAAATCGCTGATGAAACCATTTTATTCCCATTTCATAAAAAAATCACCGCCTTGTGGCAAGTAAAAATGTCAGTCATTTCAAAAGGCTTAAGTTTCAAAAATGATTCATTTTCTTCTATTTGTAGTTCGAAATTTTTCCATGCATTAAAACATACCAATTCTTGAAGTTCAAAATAATTATTTTATTGACAATTGCAAAGGTAATATTTCTATTTAGTGATTAGTTGACAGACAATATAAATATGATAGAATGGCTAAATGAACAGGAACTTTAGGCGCAACATTTGCATAACAAGCACTTCCTACTTACATATATCCCCATAGATTCTGTTTTGTTTTCATTTTTCCATGGACTACAAAAACATTGTATAATTTCGAAAGAAGTTCAATAGAAATTGATTTAGCTTCATATCAGCAAATATGCAATTATTTCTATTTACACACCAAAATATTTGACTGCTTGTCAATATCAATATGATGAATGGCGGAGTAATATTTTGCGAAAGCAAACATCACTGGAATCTTTATATAGTGGAATTTACATATTTATAAATAGATCGATGATGTTTGGTTTAAACTCAACTTCAAATCGTATTGGTATAATTTCGAAAGTCAGAAATTAATGGTAGAATTCCTGTGGTATTTCATTTAATGATTATTCAAACTAGATTTAATTTCATTTACACCAAAATATTTGACTTTTCTGTAAAATTTGAATTCTTGTGTTGGAGTATATTTTGCGAATGCAACCTCCACGACCTCTTCACTGCCAACAGGATAGCCCTCGATGAAAAGTCAAAGTAAACCCACAATAGGTTGTTATTACATAACAACCCATAAAAATCCATTTTTTTTTATTAATGCTTTTTGTTGTTGAAATCTTATTTATCAGATATCTGTTATTTTTGTAAATGTTAATCATATACCATGGAACCTAACTGGCCAACTCAAAGTGGTCTGATTACTGAGGTGGTTTCTTAAGTGAGAGGTTCTGTACTTATTAGATATTTATCAAGAGAGGTCTGAAACGCAAGGTGGTCTCCTAAGTGAGGTGGTCTTTAGGTGAGGTGACACTGTACAGTGGAATCTCGTTATGTCAAAATCGGATGAGTCAAAATTCTAGATATGTGAAAGTTGAACAGCCGGTCTCGATTTTTATGGTTACTAGAAAAATATGTAAATCAGAATTTTGGTTATAACAAATTCCAGATATCTTAAAGTAATAGAAGCGGTTCTGTAAATTTCGAGATAACAAGATTCCACTGATTTATGTTTTTTATGCCAAATTTCAATGTCGAGGCACATCAGTCTCCATTCTGAACATCTCTGCCACCCAATATTTTTATCCTTTTGTGGTCCTTGCGTAATATTTGTACAAACTGATATATTGTATTTAATATTTTGATTGCATGACCTTTTTATACCCGAAATTAGAAAAAGATGAAACTGAAACTTTAAATCATACTAATCATCTTTTGTTTACTTTCTTAGATTTGACAGATTTAGAAGGGGCCACTGGTTATACCCCTCCTAAAGAGGAAATGATCCCAGAGTGGGATGATCCAACGAAAGAAGAACACGAGGATGAAATGCATGAAGTAAGACGAAGAAGATTACAAAAATTTGCTCAGGAACAGAGTATTAATACGGACAAGGAAAAAAAATCAGATCATTCTAGTCAATAGTGACTCCATGGAATAGCCCCAATGTGTTGTAATGTATCTCCTCATTATCAGCTATATTTAAGAGATAGGGAATTTCAGTGGTGCATGTAATTCCAATGTTTAATGTATGCCTATAGATTTGTGTGTGAGATATATTTGTCAAATGTACTGAGATCTACACATGAGAGAGAGAGAGAGAGAGAGAGAGAGAGAGAGAGAGAGAATGAGAATTGAAACATGTCACAAGTAGATATTTATCATTTGGGGTCAAAAAGGTTATTTTAGTGCCATTTCTAGTGATTAATAAGACCAATCTCTACCCTGAGACTATATCAGAAGAATCTCAGCTGGAGGGAAAAGATTCTTGAATGTTAAATCTGTGGCTGCGGGTTTGGCATTCAAGAAGCTTAATCTGAGGATTGAGGTTCTGTCATTATAACCCTAATGTAGAATTGCTTATTTTTCTCCCGTCAGAATTCTAATAGACCTTTTGCGAACCATCTGACACGGCACATTTTCGTATACTTTTCCATTATGACGTCACAGTTGATGTCAAAATACACCTAGAGAACCGCTTGTCAGATACATGTATTTGGTGATAGGTCAATATTAGCTTAACATTTTGTAAACAAAGACGCTTGGCTAAAACCCTGGTAGTGTTTGTACTACTAATGAAGTGCATAGCCTCCATTCTGTCAACACTCTAGGGTTTGAAATGAAATATTCCACCATAGAATAGAGTGGTATAATCTGTGAAGGATGGGGAAAAACATTCTCCAGATTCCTTCCATGAAGATCTTTTAAAAGCTTTAAACTCATCAATTTCATTGACAGTTATTTTCCACAATATCATACGGGGCTGAAGTAAGGCCCCATTCCCAATGAAAAAAAAACATGAATTTTTTCCCAATTTGCAGTCAAAATTTCCCAATTGAAATCAGGGTCTGGCACCATAGAACTTGAGAATTTACTCAAGTCTGAGAATATTCTCAACTTGGACTGCTTAGCCAATCAGATTTCAGTATTAGCCAAAGTTAAGAATTATTTTTAGATGTAAGTATTTCTTAAATTTTATGGTGCCAGGCCCAGATGATAATGAATTTGAAGAGATTCCTGTATTTTCACATAGTCATGTGTATTTCAAGATTTCCCAATTTCAATTAAATGTTGCTGAAATTCCCAATTCAATGGGCCCAGGCCCCATTCCCAAAAGAGTTTGGAAAATCCCTGATTGAGGTTGCACTAATAGAATTCATCACCAGTTAAAATGCCTTCATATCATTACGGAAGATTTCGTGAATATCTGAACTTGCTAATGTTTTCTTGGTTGTAAATATAACATCCGAATTTCTTGTATTACATGCTAAAGGAGTCTCAAAGTCACATGCCACATAAAATACTAATGTTGTCAGAATATATTTTTTTTGAATATAGGTGATTTATAAGAGTTATAAATATTTATTTGGGATGTGTGATTTTGCAATAAAAGGTTTATAAAAGAAATACATGTACTTATTTTTGGAATCTAATGTCACATGTAATTGTTGTATGATATTTCAATATAATGTTGTCTCCATATCTCTTAAGTGTCCAGCGTGATTATAAGTAATGAATATTTCGAAGGTGCTTCACAGAGATTTCTTGATATTCTTTTCACTATTTTTTACTACAGAATTTAAGATATCAAACTCAAATTACTTACGGACTGAGAATCACTTGGAAGTATACTGTATGTGTACTTATTTTAGCGGTATTCTGATATTAGCGCCTTTCGCACTCAAGTCATAGTGCTAATTCAAGTGCAGCGCTAAAATTTCTCCAACTGTCATTTTGCATACATGACAAAAATAATGGTATTTATAGTACAAGCAATCAGTTTTGAATACTGTTTTCTAGTACCATGTACTACCTATAATTGGTCAGTTACAATGGTCACCTTACCTGTATTGTATAGACCGTGTCATAATAAACACGAATCCGGGATAATCTTACCTGTACATGTTAAAGTACAATGTGTATTGGGAAAGTATATAACCGCTAACTTAAAAAATATTCTTGGCATAATTGTGGGAATTCAAGATTGCGCTAATAAGTCTACGACTCCTCAGAGCGCTAAAATATGAGGGCGCTAATTTAAATACACATACAGTGATTAATGGGAAGATTATAACTTTATATAAGCATGATGCAAAGCAGATTATCAGTTAATATTAAAACAAAATTGACTCCCTAGCTGAGCGTCAATGGGCAGTCATGGGCCTTTAACTGGAGTAAGCTACATGTACCACTGAAGTAAAGAATGATGTGATTTATTTTGAGGTATCTGACCTGCAAACATGTCTCTGCTAAGATCATGGTGTTCTTGTGACTGAGTTTCATATAGTAATTATTCTTTTCTTTTTCTTTCAATAAGAAGAACAGGGACATTTATATCTACATGAAACACAGTACAGTACACTACAAAAATATTGGACATTTATAAAGGAAGCTACTGTGAAATTGTTCACTTTCATGGATTTAAATTTTCATGGTTCTTTGATTTATTTTCGTTGTTTGTGGCTTACCTACAAAAATAATGGATTTTAAACCCCAACAAAATACTAATGATTTTACTGTTTTACTATTACTGGAGGTAATTTGGGTAAATTTTGTTATGGTTTTAATTTTGTTGACATAAAAAAAACAACTTAATGAAATTAACACCACAGTGCAGGGCTGGACAAATATTTTTGGAGTCAGCTTGCCCTAGGGCAAGCTGAAGTAATTTTCATCTTTCACTGGCATATTTTTAACTTGTCCTGATCATCACACTTGACCGATCTTTAAAACATTGTTAATTTTGTTTAGCTTGCCCAAGGGCTAGCTGTCCATATTTTTCAACTTGCCCGAGCCCAAATTGAGCTTGTCCTGGGTGTCGGGCAAGTGGATTTGTCCTGCCCTGCTGTGAAATGTTCTGATTATACATTATTTCAATATCATAATTTCACCTGTCCGTGATGAGGTAATTCTCATTGTATATATACACGTACATGTACATTGTATCTGGAGAAGAAGAAGAATTTTGTCGTATTGAATACCTTTCCGATACTAGTGTAATTCCTACCAATATTTTTTTATTCCTTATATTTGTCAACAAAGGTTGTTCTCCTTTACCGAAATCAATTTCATGGAAGCTTTGAAGTCTAAAGACCACCTTGAAACATTTGCCATATTTTTCATCTATGGGTCCTGTTAAATCATTTACATCGCATATACGTGGAAGGTTCTGGGTTTTGATTCCTGGGCTAAGCAGAACATTTTGAACACAGGTAGTTTCCATACCTTTAAAATAGACCCTTTTATGATACCGTAACTTCGTTCTTACTAATCTTCCCTGCACACAAAAACACTTCCGAGTGATATCAGGAAGTTTTGTGATCAAAACATTTCATACCCAAGACAAATAGTACCCAATTAAAGACTAATTGCTCCCTGTGTACGATTTGAATTTCCTTGGGTATGATTTGTGTTGGATACGAAACTTCTTGTTATCACTCGGAAGTGTTAAGAGATTAGTCAGAGTGCAGTTATCATGAAATGGTCTATCGAAATGAAAATCAATTTTTGAGGTGGGAACAAAACTGATCACCACAGTTCCATGTGATATTAAACATGGCATGTGAAAAAATCCTTTCTGCACTGGAATAAGTGTGTAACACAGGTAAAATGTATGACCTATTGAATTCTAACTGGTGACATTCCCATGTAAATAAACTTTTTTTTCTGTAAAAAACAACATTTTCAATTCATTTGTTCATGCTTCTTAAATTCAGTGATTTCAAGCCGATACTGTACATTGGTGTCGGAAGCAAATTGAAACAAGTGGGGGGTCTTTCCTTATGCTACTTATGTTTCTAAACCACTTTTTTTAAAACACCCACACGGGGGGGCTAAACCAAGACAGTAGAAGAAGAGAACAGATAGAAGAAGAAGAAAAAGACACGAAAAGATCAGAAGACAGATAGACAGGACCCCAGATAGACAGAATCCAGAGACAGATAGAAGGAAAAGAGTGTGTCAGGTTGACTTACGTGGGGCTAGTAGAAGCACCAAATTTTTTCAACTTATGTATCTTGCTATATAAAAGTGGGGGGTGTGGGGGGGGGGCCCCCACCGGAGCCAGTAAACACAACCCCCGTAAGGCCTCTCTACTACATTATATCTCTCAACCTCCCCCTCAACTTCCCGCCCCCACCTTGATTGCGTCACACACGAACACTCATGCGCAGGCTCCAGTGGGGGTTAAGCTAAACCAAAAGAGAGCCAACGGGCCAAAAAGTACATAGGTACCAAACTAGACAAAAGGAGAACACAGAACTAAAAACAGTATCCCGTTGAAATGAAAACCAAAAAAAACGACGAGCGACCGTTCAAGAATAAGAAAAAGAGCGCAGCCCGCAAAAAACAAAAACGGAAAAGTTAAGTGGGTCAGCAGAAAGACCGCGCATAGGGAGCGGAGAACAGTAATACACCCAACCACAGTTTGTGACATCAGAACGGATGCCCCACATAGCAAAAGGAAGACGTCGGTCAGATCCGGGCAAAAGTAACGACACACCGCACGACACAGTAAAACCGCAGAGCGAGTTCGACCTCACAGCTCGTGTACCGAACACGCTCCGCCCCCTCATCGTGTGCCATGCGAAAATTCGACCCCTCGCCGTAACCGACACCGCACAGCGCACCGAACGGAACGTAGTCCCTACACAAACGCGTCCCACTTATCCGCCTCTTTACGTCACCCCCCTCAACTCCTTCTATGTCCCCGCCCTCTAACTTCATCCCCCCCCTCCCAGCATCTTTACCCCCCCTCCCAGCCTCTTCTTAACGCTCGCTCCCCTTCTGTCAAATGCCGTCTCTTCCCAAGAGTGGGGGGGGGAATCGACCCTCCTTCTACCCCTTGAATCTCCCTCTCGCACCTGCCCCGTCCCCTCCAACACCTCCCTCATATATCCCACCCTCCCCTGCATACACCCTCTAGTCCGTTTAAACTTTACGGATCCTTAGCCTGCCTCGCCCCCAACCCACCCCCACCACAGATGTCTCATCGTCCACGCCTTTTAGCCCACCACCACCCATACCACAACACCACCATCCTCGCCCCCTTCCAGACCCGCGGCGGCAACACGAGAGGAAACCCACAGCCCGCAGATAGGACACGAGAAAACGAGCAACTTCAAAAGTTGAGAACCCCCAAATAGTCGACACGCTACAAGTAGGAAGAACGTAAAAGAGTAACGCCTAAAAAAACACAAACGCCACGCCAGAAACGTCTTTGGGGGGGGAAACGACCTAGGGGGCTAAGCCCCAATTTTCAATGCACCTATGTCTATCTTTTTTGCATTTTCCGAAGATTCAAAAAAAAGTAACTGCAAAAACACAAAAGTGGGGGGGGGCTAAGCTAACTTAAAAACACATTGAACGAAAAGAAACGCCAGAAGCACTCCACAGAAAAAAACAAGTAGGCTGTCTATGGGGGCTAAGCCCCAATTTTCAACACCTATGTAATCTTTGCAAAAAAAAGTGGGGGGGGGGGCTAAGGACCTCACTCTTCCGCCCACCGCCCTGCGAACCCCTATCGCCTCTCCCCTAACTTTATTCTACTGACCCTCCCTAAGCCCCCCCCCCCCCCCCCTCCCCCTCCCCCCCCCACCCCCCCCAGCCCCCCCCCCCCCCCCCCCCCCCCCCCCCCCCCCCCCCCCCCCCCCCCTGTTCCGTCGCCTATGCTGTAAATCTGGAAATTTTCGCAGGACTATATTTTTGCGATTTCGAATGTCCATTTTGTCACACTATTTTCATACTTCATTATGCGATTATTTTAATTTAGCTACTGAGAGCTTTCGCGAAATTTTGTGTAAATAAAATTCTCGCGAATAAAACCCGATTTACAGTATAGAATTATGATAAGTTTAATTCCTGGTGTCGTCCTAACACTTTTAGTTTCACCAATTTTTGGGATAATTGTAGTAAATCACAATTTTTGCAAGTTTGAAACCAAGTCAGGCCACATCTGAAAGAGAAAAGTAGGTGGTTGATTCTTAAATAAGTCACAACAATGGCAGTGAAAATCAAGATTCCTCGGTCAGCTCCAAAGTTACAGATTCTACCTGGAATGTTTTAAAAAAAGTCACAGAAAACTTTAAAATTATCATTTTGTTCATTTGTTTCTTCTGTTATGAAGTGTATGTTGCAGTCGTAGTAATAGGTTTGCAATTGATACTAATTAAGTTTTAGTTTAACTCGTTCACCCCTAAAACACATTTGGACTGGCCTAAGTTAATGATTAACAGAAGAGTCCATTGTTTTTCAGAGTTTGATGAGTCAAGGATTATTAAGTGAAGACCTCAAAACATAATAATTATATATCTGTGTAAACCAACCCACAAATATCAATAACTCAAAGTTCGGTCTGTGATCGTATAGTTTTTATCTCAGCACTGCAGCAGAGTACAGCTAATGGTAACAATGTTTCAACAATCAGAGAGTATGGTGGGTGTTCTCTCTAGGCGGTTTACGCTGGGTCTCTTTCGTTTCATGACTCCAGTGCTTATTATATACGTTTGTCAATTTTGACCAACGCAAAACACTAAGTTCTTGGAAGCTTTAGAGAGTTAATGCATCTACAATTGGAAGAATTACGGGCGCCTGCCATCATCAAAATCTGTATAATGCAACTTGGAACCTTTTACAGTTATCAATTCTTAGTACAACTTCAGTACTTTATATTAATTATCATTAACATCAATTCTTGTTTACCATAACTGATGATGACAGTTATTTGACCTTTTAACATGCAGCTTCAATTGCTGGACTGAATTTTGGAAGGTGTATTGTGACAATGTATGTTTATCCAAAAACTGTATATTTATAATAATGCTAAGTCATATTTACTAATATTCTGCTGAGTAATTTTGTATTTGGAATTTTATATCTAAATTAACTTTGTCAAACATATTTACTTGACCGAATTAGAAATCATGTAATTTTAGCTGCCCGTATTTTCCAAAATACATATATTAATATACATCAATACAATTTCAAGTCACACAAGTTATTTACGGATATAATTTCCTAAAAATTTATCTCCCGTTCTTCATATTGTTACAAACGTCCCTATCCCTTGAAATTTTACTAAATGTAAAAATTTCCATTTTATAAATACTTTCCAAATTATTAATTAGTAACTTTTATAAAATTTTACCAATGGTGTTGCTTGAAAGTGTATAACAAATTAACATAATTATCAATACACAATTCAATGAAGTTTTCACTGTTAATCATGAAATGAATAAGTTGTATGATCTGGATTTTATCGTAAACAATCAATATCCTGGATCGATTTGTAAATTAAACTTGTAACTTAAGATTTCTCAATAATCCACTATCTAATATGACCTGATTTTCAACTATTCATAAACTAGTGATTGGATTATTATTAAATTAAAAAATGTGACCTGGATAAAAATATGTGATTGGGTTATAATTTCAATATATATTCATGCATTATTAAAGCGATATAAACCGTTCAATAAGCAGAGAATTTATGCATAATTCATTCAATAATCATTGTCTCAATACAAATAAAGTTCATTATTACAGCCATTAAGTAAAGTTCATTATGTTAAAGTTCATTATAACATAATACATTTAATAATTCACTTTTTAACACTTTTTAACATATCATGGAAATCTCCATTCACGGAAAGTCCTCCGTCCTTATGAATATTTCATGGGAAAGAAATCCTACCATTCACGGAAAGTCCTCCGTCTTTGCGTAAATTCTGTTTCTTTAAATAATAATTAAAGTTTTCGACCTTCTTTAAGTTATCATCTTTTGGTATTCACGATTTACACTGTGATTAATTACTTAAGTTCTGTGTATAGTCTTCAGTAGTCGAATGTTTAGTGTCTTTATACTGGTGAACTTAAACTGGTAATCGGGCCTCTGGATCGAAGCCAAGTGGTCTCATCTCACTTCGTGTTTTCGATCGAACGATTTTATTATTTATCGTTAAATCTTGCTGGTGGTCACATCACCTGTTTCTGGGTCTTGATTAAAGTTCATGGTTATCGTGTTTGTATTCCTATATTTCGCAGGAAGTACGTCTGGGATATTCACTTTTGTGTTTTGTTGACTGTTTTTCATTTCTCTCTTGACTATTTTGTTTCGTGTTTTCTGTTTCTCTTTTATCTTGACTGTTTAGTGTTCGGTTTTCAATGTTAATTCTGGTTTGATCAGTTATGGTATTAAGTCTATGTTCGTATTTATCCGTAAGTACATACTGCAAAGTTTCATGTCTGGATATTCTATATCGTGTTTATCCTTAAGGTACCATACTGAAAGTTTTCTGTTGGATATGTGTTCGGATCTTGTTCAGTTTGGAATGTCTTCTTTGTATATACTGGCTGTGTTTCTTGTCCGATGTTTCATCTTTTCTGTTATAAGATGCGAATGTCATTTATCATCTGCTGCATTGACTGTGTATTTATGCATGTCGACTGTTTGTTACTTGGTGCTCCTGGTATGGAGTTGGTTCTGGTTTTCTTAGAAGTCTTGAAAGATTTGGGAAGACTCACTCCTCTTTTCCCTCACTACATGACCATTAACATTAGGATTATCTTTATTTTTCTTTTTTGACAGACGTTTCTGAATGGCTTATTCCTAACATTTTCTTTTTATTCTTTTTCCACATTTTATCAATTATTTTTATTAAGAATGATTACTATGGCACTGTTGGTATGAGAAAAAGTATTGACCGTTTTTAACCCAAAAATCATCTTCTGGCATTGGTTGCATTTCTTCTAGTTGTGTTATTTATCAAATTATATAAATTATTTCTTTTACTGGTTTTCAAACGGTTTCTTAGGAATTTGAATCTTATCATATCGTGTGAATTTTGCTTATATCTCCTAAACAAATTTACTTCGTCTTTTTTATACTTGTCATTTAGTGTTTTCAAAGGATCCCTAAGTTAAATTACTTTCCTTATAAATGTACGGTAGGTGTTAAAAGTCATCTCCCCGTTAGAAGTGACAATTTTGTTCCAAATGTAGAATGTCTAGAGTGGCATGTTTTCTTAATCATTGATTCTTTCGTCACACATGATCATGAAATTTTGTAATTTTCGCAGCAATGATTAACCAATTTCCTTCTGTAGCATACTTGTTCCTCGAGGAAGAATTGCATTATTGATCAGTTGTGGTTTTACAGTTTTGTAAATTTTTGATCGTGTTCCAGAAATATAGAAATCAACACAAAGTGTCTGTCTGTTCGAAATAGTATAGATAGGGCTCGTCAAAAGAACAATATCTTATTGACGGATTTGACATTTTTCTAACTCCTGTTGAGTCAAAGTGGGCAAATTGTGTTTTCTCTTTATTTACGCTAAGGCTTCTGATTCTAAGTCATATTTGGCGAGGTAGAGTACCGAGAGGTTTCTTTCATAATGGGGCAATGCCACAGTTTATGTATCTTTGTAACATTTCTAAGGCATTTGTTTTCGGCCGTCAAACCAAAGGTACTGAACCAATAACTAACAATGTTTTCGTCTTTGAACTATGTAGCAATGTCAATGTTTTGTATAGGTCCCAAAGCTCTTTTTCAGGGTCAAAAGGCAAAGCAAAACGTGGAATTCAATTGATTTTTTGATTGATAAAAGTAATTGCCGAAACTGTAAAGGTTGGAATGACAGAGGGGTGCGAGGGTGTCCAGTGGCGCACTTATTCAATTGAATTTAGAGATATTGTATTTTGTTTTCTGTAATGTATATATGTAAATTGTCTAAAACTTAAGACTTTTCATCGTCTTACACATATTATCAAACATAGATCAAGTTATTCTTGCAATGTTATCAAAAATATATCCAAACTATTCTCATTCAACAAGTTTATTCTTACCACATGTTTTCAATTATTCAAACTATTCTTATTCATGTTATCAAAAGTTGAATTTTAAGACTATTAATATTTCTTTTGTAGTAGGGTCCTATTTCGTCTACAAGTCTTTTTGAACTCTTAATTTCATATCTTTCTGTATCTTCTGTAATCTCTTATTTATTTCTTGTTTTCTGTCTGATGTGTCTTGTTGGTGTTAACTTTTCTCTATCATCTAACTTTTGTATTTCTGTGTATCCTTTTTAATTCTGCTAAAGGAATATCATCCTCACTATCTGAGTCATCTCGAATTTGTCTAGATCTTTTTACAATATCTTGACTCTTATTTTTATCCAATTTAGTCATCTGTAGATTCTGAATTGGAGGTACTACATATGTTGATTTTCTTATCGGTTATTTAATTTGTCTTGGGGTATCTCCCAATCATCTAAATAGCTAACCTAGATGTCGTGTTGTGTCTTAGTGTTGTTCCTGTCAAATGATTTTAACTATAAACTTAGAGGTCCTTTTTCTTCAATAATCCTATAATAAGGTGTCCATTTCTTATCTTATTTACGTGGTTTTTCTTTGATTCTTATATTTATATGGATCTCCTATCTTGAAATTAATTTTCTTGACTACCCCTATTGCATATTTTCTTTTGTCTTTTATTCGCGTCTTCTAAATTTTTGTGTACTAACGTAAAAGCTTTATGTTGCTGCTGTAATGCGTACTTGATATTGGTCTTCCCCATTATATTTTCTTCTAGGCTTAAGAATTGTATCTAATGGTAATACTATAATCCCCCAACTATTGTTTAGTAAGTTCTAAAAGGGTGAAAACTTGGTCGATTCACTTGGATGAATCTAATTGCTGCTAATGTCTGATTTTAAATACAAGTCCCAAGTTTGTACATCATCAGATTTTTTCTTGCCTTTACATCATGTAAAGTTCTATGAATCTTTCTACCTTGGACCATTCTTGAGGGACTATAATGAAGATGGTATGTAATATGGTCTATGTTTAATCCCCCCCCCCCCCCCCCCAGCTTTAAGTGTTTCTTGGTCGGCCTTATTCACTGTTTTCTGACCCATTATCTGTTTGATTCTGAAGTGGGCAACCATATCTTGGAAACATTTCTTTCTAATTAAGATGGACTATATTATCAGTGTTTTATTTGGTACACTAAAAGCTTCTGGCCATCCAGATTTTAAATCTATGAATGATACAATGTACTTTGTTTACCTGACAAGGTGGTGGGGTTGGTCCTGATAGATCTAGAGGCAATTTTTGCGAAAGGATAAGGTGGTATATCCGATTCTTTAGAGGGTGGATGTGTTTACTTTTGGCTTTAGTTTTGACATATTACACATTGATTGTACATATGTGTGCCAATTTTTTGATACATTTTGAAAATAGTATTTTGGTCTAATGATGTCATTATGTTTTATATACTGCCAGATGTCCTACAAAAGTCATGATTGTTGTTTAATGACTTTGTTTTCTAAAAATTTTCAGGTATTGTACAATCTGAGTTTAGGATCTTTGAATCTTGTTGAGATAAAAATATAACAAACATCTATCTATATTAAACTATTTTGTTCCCTTTGTGTGGCACTACTTTGTCTCATTTTATCTTAAGTTTTGCTATCTTTTCATCATTTTCTTGTTCTGTTTTTATATCTATGCCCCTGGAAGATCTATAAAGGCTTGTCTAAGTCATCTGGTGGAATCTTCTATACAACTAGCGTATTTCTGGGAGTGAACTTGTTTGAATTTAATGCTCCTAATTCTAAAAATTATCATTCTATTTCTATTCGTCTGACTCTGACTCTGATTCAGTAATGTCAATTGTTTCTTGACTGTCTGGTATTCTTGACAACAAATCTGCAAACAGTTAAATCTACTTCTTATACTCAATCTTACAGTTTTGTTAACTGCGATACTGAGAGCCATTTTGTTATTTTGCATAGTGTGGAATCTAATAAATACTTCAATGGTCGGTGATCTGTACGTACTACAAACTGAGATCATGAAATATAAGTCTATTTTCTTGAGAGCAAAAGCTATACCAAAAACATTCTTTTTCTTATGTATTGACCATTTTTTGCTGAGATTGCTTAATTTGTGGACAATTAATAGATAGGATTTTCTTCCCCAGTATCTGTTAAGCTGTGTGAGACAAGCACTACACAAGTATCACTAGCATCTTTGTATAAATCACATATGGTTTGTTTGTATCGGGGTAAGCTAAACAATAGGTACTATGTTTAAACTGTCTTTGAGAAAATCAAAAGCGGATACTTGGCATTCTTTTGACCATTTAAATCATAGCTATATTTCTTAGTAACTCAATTCAAAGCTATCTTTGAGAAATTTGTAATGAACTCTATAATAACTACACATGCCAATAATATACCTAATTCTCTTACATTCTTTGTACATGGTAATGTTTATTGTGTTCACTTTCGTTTCATTAGGTTTCACTCCATGTTCACTAAAACTAAAACCTAAATATTCTATTTCTTTCTGAAAGAAATATTTCTTAAATTTTCAAACATGGTTCCGATCTTATCAAACACTATTTGAATACATGTTCTTCTGAGTCTTTTGAAAAATATTAAGATAGTTTTAAGCAGTGGCAAAGTCCTCACATTTTGTTGAATAGATGTTCATAGTCTTCGGAAGATAGCTGGAGCTTACTCAAACAAAGGGCATTACATTAAATGAAATAACCCTTTGTGACAAAGTAAATGTTGTTTTTTCTTTACTATCTTCAGTCATTTGTACTTGCCAATACCCACTTTTAAGATCTAATACTAGTGATGAAATGTTTGGCCCTTTCCCAACCTTAGCTAAGATGTCATCAATCAATGGTAAGGGGAAATGATATAGGTTCACTATGTTATTTAAAGATCTAAAGTCGAACACACATTTCTTTTATCCGTCTTTCTTCAAATACAAACTATAGAAAAGCCCATTGTTGACCTTGACCTTTATAATACCTGCATCTAACATTTCATTCTATGCCTTGTCAATCACTTGGTCGTTGTTAAGAGGTGTTCTATACGGCCTATTTCTGATTGGTGGGAGTATCTATTTTCATTTTCACTGTACTAGTGTTAACTCTTGCATAGTTTTTGCAAAAATATCTTTGGTAACAGATAAAAATACTTCTTTTATACTCTGAAGGTGACGTCAAATATCTTGAAAGGAATCTCCTTCCTACTGTATTTTCTGGGACCTTAAAGCTGTTGATTCTAGTATATCACCTAAAGCTCGATTTTTTCCTAACACTGACCATCTTTTTAATTCATCTATATTTATTTGTCTGATTACTCTAATACTGGAATGTTTCTAGTTCCGTTAACTTTTACTATTGATCTTGAACTACAAAGTCCGGGGTATCTAAAGACATCATCATTGATGCTTGAGATTTCAAAATTTTCTTTATTCCTCCTTGTTAATGCGCATTTGTCCTAACAAAAATATTGTCTTATCTGTGGATCTAAATGTAGTTGTTTTTGATTACTTTACTATGGTATGTTATGTGATGTAATCTTCAAATTTGACCTAGGTTTCTCTATCTTAAGCAACATTAGCTATATTCTTACTCCATTTTGTCTTAACCGTCCATCCAAGGATAAAGTTTCTATTCAAACCATCTGTTAAACTTATGAGTTCGTAAATTTAATATTTATGGCCCTATAACATTAGGATTTGGTTTTTCTTTAACAACCCTAACCTTGATTGGAAGATTTTGAAGCACTTTTTACTAATTAATGATAAGGACTAAAGTCTCCATAGTACACATGAACTTGGATTTCCGCCAATTGAATTTCATAATTTTTATCTAATTTACTTCTAGAGTTATCTATTATCTTTTCTTATTTTCTACTACAACTCTTCCTATCGTGCTTCTCTTATAAGAAGAGCCTTATAGTTTTCCTGTTCCCTATGTTCCCTAATTGTTGTCCTATTCGCTGAGTGGGAGTTTTCTGAAGTTTGTTCACTTACTATAAGGTGGAGCAGGGAGTGCTAAACTGTTTTTTGACTGAGATGTATTATCTGCATTGGGGGTGCGGACAGTGCTAACATTGAGGTGGTTCTGGTATTGCTATGTTTTGATCATTTGATGAGTTTGCTGGTATGTTACTTGTGGAGGTCGACAGTTGGAAGTTTTGCCTATTCCGATAAGTATTGTGTGTAAATGCGGGGTGGAGGATCGTAATTTTGTCTATATTGATTGTTATTATTTGTGTCTACCTGCCACGATTCGTTGGTGGTCCCTGATTATACTGCCAATATTGGTACCCAAGGTTGCGAGGGTTAATGTTTCGATTTGGGACAATTTCTTTTAAGGTGACCTTCTATGACCATACCCAACATTTGCGCCTAATACCCATCTAGGTCCAGATTGTGAATTTTGTTTGACCTACTTGGGTGGTTTCTTTGTATTGGATATTGTGGTCTAAACGTTTGTTCGAGGTTTGTTGTTTTCTAGCGTTTTTGAACCTAACGTTTTTATTATTATCTGTAATGGTATTTGTAGTCATCGTCACTATCGTCACTGTCTGTCTCGTAAGCTGCATTTATGTCCTACATGTTTAGGCAATTTTTGAGTAGTAGTGACCTTTTCTGTAACAATTCTTTCATTAGTTTTGTTATCTAAGTGATCTACTTCCATTGGTTGTATGTCTCTGTCTTCTTTTTCAGATTTAAATCTAAAACACTATTTTGATGTGCCGTTTCTACGTCAATGCAATTTGATATTTTGTTAAATCTAAGTTGTAGGTTCTTCTCTAAATCAATTTCATTTTTTGAATCAAAAGGTCACCCCTTTACACAAATATGTTATCAACTGTTGTTCTATGAGTCTTTTGTTGCTTTTGTTTTTTAGTTTGCTCTGTTCGTGTAAACATCCTTATTTCTTGAGGGCTACATTTTCGTTATTTTCTTGTTCTATTAAATATCTCCTAATGAAATCGTACGCCCCTGAACATGTTACCAATGCCTATAACACTGTAAGTACTGTCTACTATACTTTCGTTTTGTCTGTACGTCCATTGTTTTATTTCTATTTTTTTCAGAGTTTGATGAGTAAAGGATTCATAAGTGAAGACCAAAAATGTAAGTTTTTATGATGTTTTAATACTATTGCCAAAACATTAATAATTATATATCAATTTGTGTAATCTTAATTTATATGGGCACCAAATCGAAGCTATATATATACTCAGCCAAAAAAGAAACCTGACACTGTATAGTTTATTATTTTTCTGGCAACACAGTCATAATATGGTTTTATATATTAAATATCATTAACATCATTCTTTTTTAAAACTTGTGATATAACATCGAAATGACAATTATTTTTATTGAGTTATTAGGACTTAGACTCGATATAAATCGACATCATTTTTAGGGTAGGGGTCAAAAAAATATTTTAAACAAGACAAAACAAATAAATCAAAATATAAAGTGTCAGTTTCTTTTTGGCTTGGTATATATATATGATGTCGAATGGATTTGAATGCCATTCACAACTTGTTATTTGATTGCTGTTATTCAATCAGTAATGCTAGTTTTAAGGCCCCTCAAGTCAATGATAAACTGTTTTTCTTTTTAATAGAAAAATGCCAAAACAGTATTGTTATATCTCTTGTAACATTTATTGTGCCATAGATCTTAAACCCGTCAACCCCTACATACCATAATGGACTTGTCTTATACAATAGAGAAGTAGCATACCATTAAGATATTTTGGGGTGAAAGGGTAGTCCAAGGTGCTCTTTCACAGAATTTTTATAAAGACCTGTATCATGCCCAAGAGGCAGTGCGAGTTCTTTATGCTGTGTACCTGGAAGTTTTTGCCCTTATACGAGTGGGCGAATTTAAAATGAAAGCTAAATGTTCAAGCTAAATAAATGAAGCAGAGACATACATTCCATCCATGAGAATATGCTGATTTGGGGCGAATATAAGACCTGGTGAATATGTTTTCCAGCGAAAATAACCAATGGCAAAATTTCGTGGTATACAGTGTAAACCAATAGATGGGTTTCCATTAGCAGTATGTATTTTGCAAGAGTAATTCCCCTTTGGTGGCCATATTGTGGGTCAACTTGAAAAGTTTTCTTTAAGCAACCATATTGGATTAAAATGTATTGGTGAAAGGGACTTTTCACCAAAATTAGCCAATTAGATTAAGGAAGACATGATATAGTTATTGCTGTCCAAAAAAGGTTTTTTTTTCAAACTATTTTTTTTTTATTATTGCACTGTATGAAATTATTACAATATATGATTATAATCACAGCACATTATATATATATATATATATATATATATATATATATATATATAGAGAGAGAGAGAGAGAGAGAGAGAGAGAGAGAGAGAGAGAGAGTTTTCAAACTATTGATAGACAGCAATACTTCATTTAATTTGGTTAATTTATTATAAGGTAAATATATGTATGCCACCTCACAATATGGCGGCCAAAGGGGAATAACTCTCGCAAAATACTTTTAACGGAAACCCATCTCTACTGAAAAAAAATGCCAAACAATATGCTTTTTAGTTTTTTTACATGTATATTGTTTTAAGAATATATTAACTTTTTTCAACTCCTCAAGTAATTACACAAGACGTATGTTTTACACAAAAAATAAGATTTTTAATCTTACCACGTGACTGTGAAAGAGCCATCTTAAAACTGAGTGGCATGCCTTAATCAACTTAAGCAACTGGAAAGTTGAACAAATGGTGAATAAAGAATTTATTGTAAACAGAACTTTATCTTTGCTCATATTTCTTCCATTGAGGAGTCATTCTCCATTCAACACATTGACATTTTATTGTCACCTGCGATCATTTTGGGTTTCTTTTAAATACCTCAATTAACTTGAGTTTTTGTAGCGGATTTCAACAGAATTTTGCATGTACAATATATAAAGTGATGAGATTAGAAATGATTTTGATAATGGTCAACATAGGTCAACGTTTGCGAAAGATATGTGACTTAAGAGCAAACTCGCCATCTTTCTCACAAAATCGGCTTAGGTTCTAGCGAGGCTCAAACCTGTGCTGACTTAGAAGTTAGAGACTTCATGATTAAAAGCGTGATGCTCTAACCACTCGGTCCCATGCGACTTTGAAAAGTGTCAGAATAGAATTTTTAGCGTTTCTGTCAAATGATATGGAAAATGTGTGCATTTCACTTTTGCTAGACTTCAAGCGATGCATACTAACCCCCTCCCAAAGTCTTGTTTGCTGTTAATAGTTCAGTGGCTAAATGATAACACAGTTTAGACTGCATTTGTGTTATGAAATATAGATAGAAGCATGCGTGTTGATCGCATATATTATAGCAGAATTTTGTGTATATAGTTAATTTTTTCGCAACAATAATTATTAATTATGTCATACGAGAAAGGGGAAAGTGAAATGAAGATTCTTGGGAAACTTTAGTATAATGTTGCTTTGTAGATGCAGAGCCACCATTTTATCTCGATGTGATAATTCTTGATAGCTTGAGCACAAAATATCGTTCTGTAGACATCTTGTTTGCAGTGTTGAGGATTCCAGACAAATCAAGGATGGGTTACGGGTATTGAATTGATTATGTAATCTACATGTACTTTTAGAATTCTTCAGAGCCTAACAAATAAATGTCACCAACTTGTAGTAGCAGAGGGACTCCCGATCACCATTTTGTTAGGATTCGGAGCTTTTAGGATTCTTGAAAAGTTGAGCACATAATATTGTCTTACACGAGCTGGGTAATATTTTCATCTCGTAAATGTTGTATGCATAGCCGTCAGAACCGGGGGGGGGGGGGGCTTTTTTTTTTGCAAAGATAGACATAGGTGTTGAAAATTGGGGCTTAGCCCCCCCCGACGTTTCTGGCGTGTGTGTGTTTTTTAAGTTGGTGTAGCCCCCTCTCCCCCACTTTCAATTTGCTTTCGACGCCTATGGTATGTACATTGATGTTTCTCGATAACTCAAGAATGGGGTATTGTCTTTCAGGAGCTGGATCATCTTTTAAGCTGTAAGATATGTACCGATTCTTGAAGAGTCCATTGTTTTTCCGGGGTTGATGAGTATGTAAGTCTTTCACGTAAAAAGTATACCCGTTATATCGTAAGTTATCTGACTATTTTCCACGGATTTTGTGTCACTCATTAAGTTACTATACCTCAGAAAATACCCTATGAGGTGCACGGGTGTTATTGACACCCGTGTTGAAGCGTGTGACCCTGGGTCTTCCGCAAGTAAATTTGCAAAACTTTCTAACAAAACTCGGCTTAGGTTCCAGCGGGACTCGAACCTGTGCTGACCAGAATTGAGAGACTTCATGGTTCAAAGCGCGATGCTCTAACCACTCGACCATGGAGAATCATGGCCAACAAGTCTCGATATTTGCCAGAGTTATGGAACTTTGAAATATATCAGCGTGACTTAGATCTCGGTTAACTCATATACGAACACATCTTCAGTTGTTTCTTTAGAAATAAATTGGAAATTTCAATAATCTTAATTTCCTGTCGGTTTCTGTACGTTGTCACATTTTGATTTAACCAAAAAGTGAGAACATGATGGAAATATCCTATGCCAAGAAACATATAATAACAATAAATATATAATACATATACCGATAATATGTACAATGTACATATGTATATAAAATTTGATAAAATTGTATTTAAGAGCATATTTATATTTTAGTATTATATCTTTTTGAATTTACGCCATTGACAAAGTGGAACCTTGAGCAACGGGAGCGTATTGATGCCATAATGTAACTCGAAATTTCGAGATAATTTTTTTCAGTTTAACTCATGGCATCAATACACTTCTGTATTAAACTGATTCTGCGAGAAAGCTTGTCAGTTTTCATGTGGGAGGCAGGTGCTCTCTTACCGGGTATATTGTAACCGCGTTACCTGCACCACCATTAAAAAAATGACCGCCGTCATATAAGTGAAAAAAAAATAATTGAAACAAAAATCAAACTATTGCAAAGTGAAACTGATTATCTTATCCCGACGGGTATGTGCCAGGGTGAAACACCTGCCTGTCTCGTTTTGTGTAATATATTGAATCTCGCATACATATTAGATCAGTTCTATATGTCACTGTTATCTTGTGTACAAAAATGACACCAATTTCGAAACTTTGTGTAAACAGACCAAGGGTCACATGCTTCAACACGGGTGTCAACATCACCCGTACACCCCATGGTTATTTTCTGAGGTAGCAACATAAATGATATAATTTACAATAGTAACACGAAATCCGTGGAAAATTGACAGATTACATACGATATAATGTGTATACTTTTTTAAGTGAAAGACTACATACTTATCAATCCCTGAAAAACAATGGACACTTCTGTAAATCTATAACTTAGACCAATCGAAATTTGTTTTTTTGTTTTAGGGCGAATGAGTTAATGTTGCTCTTTAAAGGAATTTCATTAAAACGGTATTTAGTATTTTTACATAAAGTTAAAATATTTATTTTTAATTTGAAAAAAATTCATTATTTGCATTGTTTAAAACTGAATTCCTTAACCAGTTAAAACGTACGAGGTCTAAAAGAGCTAGAGAGGTTAAGACGCTTTGTGCATTATTAGTAAGCCACCAGTTCCCGGTGTGGGATGGGGGGTATAGTTTTGTTTAGATGAACTATATAATCTCAGGGAGAAAAGATCCTATTATAGGGTTTTTCAGTTATTCATGTTGCTGGGGGAAAAGTTGTTATACTCAATTCAAAATCAAATTTTATGTTTAAATCCCTTGCCTCTCGTCCCTGTGATATGTAGTGTGTCCTTGGGTCCCTCTTGTGTGGGTCCCTCTTGTGTGAGACGTATTTCCAACGATTATTTAGAATTCATACTGTATTGTACTTGACCAGTTGTGTCCTACAAATAATTGTAGAGAGACCAGAGATGAGAGAGAGAGAGAGAGAGAGAGAGAGAGAGAGAGAGAGAGAGAGTAAAGGTTATGCACTTTAACAGATTATATGAAACGAGCGTCTTAACTTGGTTCACGTAGCCACTGTCAGGCACGCATTATTCAATAGTGCGTTATTTGATTTATTATGTATCTCTGTATACCCTGTATTGACTAAGGTGATTAGAGAATAAAGTCAATAAATCAGACAAATTGATAAAGGATCAAATAGGCAGACAGACAGGAGAACACCGAACGAAAAACTGCAATATATAAAAAAAAAAAAAGGAAATGCGCGACTTATGCTATGCAACTATGGATTTTAAAACATTTCTAATTTGGAGAAATTATTTATAATATGTATATATATATACGTATGTTTTGCGTTTGATTATATAGATCATATAATTGTATATATCATATAAAATGTGTGTATATAAATTATAAATTATGTATCTGATGTGCCTCAGGCATATAGATAGAAATAATGAATATCAGACAGAAAGAAATTGATTAAAAATATCAATGATAAAAATATCGTAATGTGGGTTGGTCCGGCTACCGCTTTGTGTATGATTACGCGGATAGACGAAATCAATTAAGACTGTGTCATAATCACAGGCGTATCTAATTAATGGTACCAAGCGTCGGCAACTTTGCGGTTTGATGATTATCACAAAATAAGGAGCACGTTCTTACCGGGATACTCGTAATTAAGGGATAGGTTGTAAATTATGGTGATTAAAAAGAAATTATCACGCATGATTGGAATGCATTGTAATTGCCCGTGAAAAAATAATTCCCCTGAATATGTAAATATAATTAGGATTTAAAAAAAATTCTTGGTAAAAGAAAAAGACTTTCGATTTGAAAAAAATATAACTCTTAAATTTATTGAGAACAAAAGAGAAAAAACAAGGTGTGTTTTCTGCGGATGTCATACAAAAACATCAATATCTCTGTAACGACAGCTTCGATGATTTTTGTTTTTTTATTTAACACTTAAAAATATGTGTGATTATAAAAAATAAGTTCATAACTCTTTAAATACGAAAATAGACATGCATTATTCTCTTTATTTAGAAGTAAATTATCAAATGACAAAAGTGTGAAATTCTGAACGCAAATTATTTATCTAAAAAAGTCAGTGTCTCCTAAATTATATATATAATCTTGTGGTGTTATAAAATCAAATCTATTCTCTTTGGTTCAATTTCCTGAAGAAATTATATCAAACAGGATCGCCGATTTTCATTAATTTTCCTTTCCAGAGATTATCATGATATACACGAGTCATTTGTCAAAACAGGTATCCATATTTTTCTTTTGTCATTGTATTAGCCTCAAGACAAACCAGGCGAGTTTTTTCGTTATAGATATCAAATGCCGACAACTAGTTGTAAATTATATCGTTACTGCGTGAAAACATGCACATAATTATGTAAAGACCTGGTCAATTACATGTTACATCTCTCTCTCTCTCTCTCTCTCTCTCTCTCTCTCTCTCTCTCTCTCTCTCTCTCTCTCTCTCTCTCTCTCTCTCTCTCTCATAAATTTACGGAAATTACATAAGGTTAGATTTTCAGATTTAGAAGTTACTGTACATACATTATGTATATATAAAGTAAGATATAAATGCCAAGAACATGTATGTCGAAGTGCATAATTTTGTTTTTCCAATTAACATTTTACATGGAAATTGATTTTCAAATGAGAATGTCCCATATCCATGTGGTATTTGAATGTGGGAATATAATTGTTACAATAATTCATTACCTGCGTACATATTCTATAAGAATCTGGTTTCAAAAGTAGCAAAAGAACGATAAGATCAGGACAGAGGCAGATAGAACCCTCTTTTTTTATTTACATGATAAAATATGGATTAAATAATAATGAAAGAAAGGGAACAGTAAGGAGTAAGTTAATTTATTGCCTTCTTATAGATAAACGTGGTTCTTATTACTCTTGAGAAGAAGAATCAAATGAACGGAAACATATTGTGTTATTTTTGGCACATCGTTGGCCTGTTTTTCAAATACATTTCCTAACACTTACGCCAAATTAAATGTATTACGATAACTGTTACAAATAACATTTGTAATAATAATTTTCTCTCGGTATTTCTTTTTGAATGAACTGAAACATGAATACAAGTGAATATTTCCCGTGGGATCAGTTACTGGATTTCCAGGTAATAGCAGGATGGACCGGATTGTGTGTGTTTGTATCGAGATACCTAGGCCGAGCTTTCTGCCGCGATTTCCTGATTTTACCACAAAAAAAATCGCTTAATATCGGGGTAGAAAATTCGGCCTACGAGATACCCTGATACATAGCAGGCACTTATTATGTAGACCCGCCCCCCCAAAATAAATTTACGTCAAATCCCCGTAAGATGTATAAATACTATGAAAATATAAATTTGAATAAAAATCTATTACATCAACCCGTCTTCACAGCGAAAATCTGCATATATATTTTTTATATTGATTTTATTTCTTTATTATTATTTCTTTTTGAGGGGGTGTAGAACGACTGTTCCTATATCAAATCATACAGAATTTAAATTAATTCAAGTTGTCCAGTAAAATATTTCAAGACACCCCGTCGTGTCTTCAATGTCCCGGCGCGTATTTGACACTAGGGTCTTAAGGATACCTATTATCCCGCCCGCCCTCGCGACACGGTTTTATTACCAATTTTGCCGTAGGAACCTTCGTTACGTAATGACAACGCAGCGAAGTCGGGGTCTACCTGCTACCTGTAACAGCTGTGTTGTTAATTGCTCTGCTTGTCGTAGATAGGCCGAATCTTAACCTATTTCTAAGGAAAGGAAAAGATAAAAGGCTTGATAGAACAACACAGGTTGTGGATAAACCCTTTCCTTATTATCTGATTGCGCTATTACCGTGTTTGATATTCCGGACTGTTTTGATAAGTTGTTTTGAGTGTGATTGTATTTTTCGACTCCACGCCTGCCATTTCTTTGTTCGCTAATGATAAGTACCAAATCCGGATTGAGATAGAGTAAAAGGAAAATTGTATCCGAGGGATTCATTTCGTTTGGGATTTACCGGAGAGTCAAAACACGGACTAGATTGAAGAAACTTTAAAACAGAAAAAAAAGGATGAGACAGCGACGACAAAGGCTTCCACCTGCAAAGAGGAGAAGGATAACTAAAGATGGGGATGAAACAGTAAGTTCATTATTTTTTTTGTTTTAACTCCAGTATGGCAAGAAGACATTATTTTATAAACATTGCCTTTGAATTTGTCGCAGGTTTCAATCATGAAAGACAATTTCCTTGTTAATTAAGCTTCGTATTTAAGTTTTATTTAAAACCAAGTGGGATAACAACCAAATAACAATGTTAAATGTTGATGCAAAACCTTGTTAGATGTAATACTCTTATGCATATTAATTGATTGGATTAATCGGTGTTTAGAATCGTTTCTAGTAATTTCGGCATCAAGTAATATCGGCGCACCGAGCAATTTCGGCACTTGTATAAGTAACTTCGGCACTTAATTTTTCGGCATCGGGTATTTTAAGCAAACGAACAGGTAATATTAGTAGCTAATGTTGATCAAAATATCTCATGATGACTTTTAATTTAATCAAATTTTAACGCATATTTCTGGAAGTGCTGAAAACACTTGCAAGTGCCGAAATTACCTGATACCTATAGAATTACAGGAATTACCGCAGTGACAACAATTGACATTTAAAACCACCGAAATGACATACTGAATTATATTTGTTTTCACAACTTTGAGAGAGAGAGAGAGAGAGAGAGAGAGAGAGAGAGAGAGAGAGAGAGAGAGAGAGAGAGAGAGAGAGAGAGAGAGAGAGAGAGAGAGAGAGAACTTATGCTTACTGGTTATGTAACCAACAAATTTTAAAAATAGAAATACATATATTATTTTCGGTTAGCTTTCGTAAATAGAGCGATCATGCAGTGACATTTTGCATGCCATGAAAATATATAAACCCGTATACATGTATTGTATTGAGTAAATGGATAATTTTAGACATCTGTCACTTACATGTAGTCTCTTTGTTACACGAGGACGTACATAACACATGTTTTTGTTTACATTTACACTTTGCACGTTTGCGTGTTAGTATATATACATGTACACAAATTACAATATATTCTCCTTGTCGCGAAAGTGTAGACCAAAGTGTTCTACTGCTTGTGACATCTTAATGTTTTGACTCTCTTAGGGATCTAGGATTGGCAATAAACATGTCACAGTTAGTGAAATACTCATCAAGTCTTTAGGTGGAATTTACTGCCATTTACAAATAGGAAAGATGATTCTACACCCCCGTACCATTTTCCTGTCAGTTTCCTTTTATAATTGTGAAGTCAAATGGCAGGGCATCGTCGTAAAACCATGGTCCTGAATCGCTATATTCTTTCCAAGGACTGGTTTTACGACGGTGATGGCAGGGGCACTAGTTAGCACTTATTTGTATTGTCCGGGAAAATAAATGATGTCTGTTTTAATGTACCTAACAAGATTTTATTTTTACGATAATTCAGAATATGCAGTTATATATAGTACTTGTATAATTTGTTATGAAATAAATTGATATTACAAATATGAATTTATCAAATTAAAATTAGATTTTTTGTATCAATCTAAGAATTGTGAATTCAAAAATTGAATAGCATTATAGAAGAGCTTACATATCAAATTTCGTATATATCCGGCGACTGTACATTTTATCAAGCAACAGATCAAGATACTTACAAAAAGGGAGCTGACTTCACAGCTTGTATAATGAGTTGAAATGTAATCTATTTCATTATCTTTTGGCGACTTCAGTCATTTTATTTAATCCTAGAAAGATAAGTCGTAATTAGCCACAGGCAAACTGCTTACAGTTAGATGAAGGGGAAAGTACTGTTTGTTCTTTATATATATTTTTGAAGTATCTTATATTCTATTCATTCTATTTTACATGAAATTTTGACATAGGCCTAGATGTTTATGTTTTGACTCGTACAAATAAAATTAGCTGGTCTGTAATTGAAATGCAAATAATAAGAAAGATTTATAAATTATTTGAAAAATGCGCATTTTAAAATCGGGAATAATGATTTAATAGAAAAAATATCAAAATGATAAATTAATCAGAACGAGTAAAATAATTTACCATGACCGAATAGACTTACGTCAATTAACACGCACGACCTTGACATTTTTTGCTCACAAATTGAAGAATCAATGTTTACGACTTTTTATCTCAAGATAAACGTACATTATAGAACGTGTCATCTGGTTTGGACAATTAGGAGAGCATTGTTATTATTTAAACAGATAAATGTCACATTTCTATCTCAGATATAGGCCTTAATGATGTAATAACATCATTTTCCTGTGGCTCAAGAACATAATCGGGGGATAATATTGTTGTTTACGTGTTGTTTTGCACTTTGTTACAACCAAGTTTATACCACATAAAGAACATGACTCGTTCTAGATGGCATCTTTCGTTGTATAGATACAATTTTGAATGTAAATGGATTGAAGTTTGATTTTTGAACCCGTAAAGTTTTTAAACATATTAAAATATATTGTTTTTGTTTCTTAGGTTTTAATATATAAGAAATATAAATATATTCAATATAGCCTTCTATGATGAAATGAAGTAAAATGAAGCCGGTGTGCAAACAGATACTAACACATCATCACACACACAATTGCACACAGACACACACACACACACACCTACACACACACACACACACACATACACGCTACATTTTCTTTAGTCTGTTATCACGGTGATTTGTAATGTGATTACAGTCTGTCTAGCCCGGATGATTTATTCAGATAAAACGTCAATGTTGGTCGCGAAAATCGTCGTATTTCACCAAATACGACGCTTTTTATTACGTTTTTATAGGTCCGATTGTCAGTCATATTATTGATGCGGCTAAATATAGAATTAACATGATATTTACGTAACATTTCTCTTTATCTAACTTCTATTTATAGATTTACCTCTATTAAAGATATTTAGACATATATACATTAATATATGTCTGTGTATGTACATTTAGAATTTTTTTATCGTCAGTAACAGACCTAAACCAAAACGAGGAAATGTGACACTCAAACACATTTAAACTGGTAAAATGTAAAGAAAATTTCTCTATTTTTTATAAATCAGAATAGAGGGAGCTATGATTATTGATGATATTAGGTCAACCTTTTTATAGTATATTATATAACTTGTACACGATAGTATTTTTTTTCGATCAACACTGGCCTATTGATAAAAGACATTGTGTCTCAGGGTTAAGGTATTGCAAAATGAATATTTTCCTTATTACTAGTACGGTCTTTAGAATACCACGAAATACGTGTTCTTGGCATACGTTACTTTAGCATGTTTACACTAAGAACTTTACGTTACCTGCGTGCCGTTTTTGTCACTGAGACATGTATGTGCATTAAAATATTACAACCCTTTTGCATACAAAAAACGGTTGTTACATGCAATAATATACATTTTGAATGTAAAGCAATGTTTTACGTTCAGGATCCCGTTACATTTTCAATGTAAATGGCCTTTATTACCGAATTCGGCTTGTTTCGCCCCGAAACGTGTTCGTCCACTTGGGACGAAACCACCCGTTGTCTATATTACCCGTGCCTAGAGATTTTATTGTAAGAACAGATAGAATTATACTACTTTTTTGTCCGAGTCTTAAATTGATAAATATGGAGGATGACCAATAAAACATTAATAATTTATATAGTGTGAAAAATAAAATATTTTTGTTTTTTATCAATACAAGGCCTAATTGCTGTGACAGACTCGGAACTCCTGGGGTTTTTCCGTGTTTTGACTTTAAGTCGGTTCGACCCGATGTTTATTTTTTTTAACCCAATTCGTATTTGAGACATCGATCTACATTTATTACTCCGTTTTACATACTAAATAGCAATGTAATTTTAAGGTTGTTGAACAAACTTTTTTCTGTTAAAAATTAAGGAAATAAAGGGAACTGGATAATGCAATATTTTTTAAAGCTGTTGAAAGTCATGATAGATCTACAACCATGGGACATAAATATTTGTCACTTTTGTTATTTTCTTCTTTGTTTTATATAAAACCAACAATTTTTAAATGCACACAGAATCCACTAATTTAAGCAACACTTCGAATTTTTTAAGTTTACATGAAGGAAATTGAATTAATTTTTTAATCATTTTGAAATTTAGATCTACTTTTGTTTATTTTGAAAAAAATAATGATTCTGTGGAGGATAAAATTACTTAGGTAAATTTTGACATATTTCATTAGACTGAAAGAATAATTACAGAAAATTATTTCGTGAGAAAAATACTGTCATTTCTGTAAATAAACATGATAATTTAAAAATGTATATATATTTTACAAATATGAAATTGTCCTAGATCTACCATAAATTTGTACAAATTTGCAAAATTCTGGATTTTACCAGAATTTAAAAATTATTGGTTGTATATAAAACAAAGAAGAAAATAACATAAGCGACAAATATATAAGTCCCATGACTGTACATGTAAATTTAAGTCCGACTCTGTTTGTCTGCTGTTTTGTAATGACAATGTAAACATATCATAAAATGTATAAATTCCTACTAATGCATAATAAAATATAAGCATCCACTAATTTCTTATATTGCAAATACATGTTTTGGTTTAAAGATATACCATGGTATATGACAGCCTATACTCATTTCTGATTTTAGTAGATCAAGGATGTATATTCCCAGGTTAAACAGGAACTGCATGTACGTACAGATTAGATATTCTTTTATAAATTCACCAATTCAGAGTTGACAAAGGACTTGCCTTTCAAGACTTTCAGTTCTTTGATTTTTATTGTTGTTTAACGTCTCACTCAAGAATATTTCACTCACATGGAGACGTCACCATATGCCGGTGAAGGCAAATTTTGGCCAATGCTCGGCACTTACGGCCATTGAGCAGTGAGGGTTCTTTAACGTGCCGACACCTACTGTGACACAGAACCTCGGTTTTTATTGTCTCATCCGAAGGACAGGAAATCAACCTGCCGCCGGCTGGATTCGAACTCACGACCTTATTATCAAGAGTCGAGAGCGCTAGCGACTGAGCCAGGCCGGCTCAAAATATGTTTGTAAAATGCTGTCTGTGTGATACACGTCACATCGTGTGGTATCTTTTGAATTACATAAAAGTTCGCATACAACTGTACACACACACACACACACACACACACACACACACACACACACACACATATATATATATATATATATAAAAGCTATTATATGACATTTTTAGAGGACCAAGTAGTAAGTTTGACATTTACCGGGATTATAGGAGTTATCTCTCTTTGTACAAAAAAAAAAAATATATAGAAATTATTGCGAGGATCGGAACGATACACCCACCCAGTAAATTCAAAACTTACAACATGCCAGTGTCAACAGCATAAATGACAACCCCAAAAAAGAATTATCATAGTAAAAGTCTAATAAATTGATCAATGTTGAATTATAAATTATACTGTATATATGTTTATATGTGTATAATGTAGTGCCTCATAAGTGACTCAGATATGGCTGAGTATTAGACCTTTTTGTATATGATTTTATATGATGTTTTATAAATACTTGTGATCAAATATGTTACACTTAAACACACTATTATCATCATTTAATAATAAACAAGATTAAAAATTCACAATTGATAAAAGATACTCCTCAATGGCACCTGATCCAACCTCTTGGTTTCCAGAGGTCCGTGTTTGTCCATTTTTACCATATTTTGTATCTCTTTCCTTGGAATCCTAAAGATTTATACTTTGCTATCTGAGATTTTTAATTGTTTATCAAAATATATATTTATCAAAATGACAAGAAAGACAGTTAACAGCAACTTATATTTAAGTGTAGTCAGACAGGGGAAAATGTCTAAATTACACTCTTTTTGTTGAACAATTAGAATCAAAGTTTGGCTATAGATATTTTTACATTTATGTAATAATATGCATAATAACATTGCTCTAAAATGACCATTTCCAACTTGAAATATCCCTTGATGAACCACATGTAAATAGATCTTCCAAACATTTCATCTTTACAACATTGTCAGAGCTGCAACGTTGACAATAATTACCAACGAAAATTACTCATAAACAACCACAGAAAGTTTATAGGTGAATTTTCGAAATAATGTTAGAATACCGCTAACTCTCCAGTCATTATATTATACATATGTATAAGTATCACATCATCTCGAAAGTAGGAAACGGAGATGTTTTAATTCTTTTGAGTTAGAACACTGCGAGTCATGATTATGACGAAATTAGTCTAAATTGCAATTATGAACCGTTCCATACTCTTACCCGTGTCTCTACCAATCGTACACAAGCTTGCGAATATAACAACAATTGTGATTGGTGGAAATGAAAGTTTTGAATAGTTGTTTTTTCCAATGAACATTTATTCATAAAGAAAATCATTGTGCTTTAATTGTATCTTACAAGATCTTATTTGGGGGGGGGGCGTGCCCGAGTGGTTAGAGCATGGCGCTTTGAACCATGGAAGCTCTCACTTCTGGTCAGCGCAGGTTCGATCCCCGCTGGAAGCTAAGCTTATTTTTGTGAGAAAGTTAGCCAGTTTACTTGCGGAAGTCGGGTGGTGTCTTCCCGGGTACACTGTAACCGGATCTCTCCTCTATCATTGAAAACTGGCCATCACCATGTAACCGGAAATTGTTGAGTGTGGCGTAAAACACTATTCAAAATTCAAAATTCAAATTCAAGACCTTATTTATTCCTATTTTCATGGTATTAACTGATTTCTATTTTCTCTGTTTTAGGACTTTGGAGAAATTGTGCTGTCGCACCATCTCGGGTTACATCGACAAAACCCGAAGACGAACGACCCAACTCCGTATGCAAATGAGTGGAATATACAACAATCGGAAGAACAGAATTCAGTGCATTGTTTAAGGTTTAATCTAGAGTTCTATCGAAATACTTTTGAAAAACCAGCTTTTATGCAACCGATGTTTTCATCAACACCAGACGACAGTTTATCTAGTGACGTCAGTTATACTGAAAGCATTGACGAACTTCCAGAATTAAGACACGCATGCGTTGGAACTGACGAGTCATTTAAGAATTACATAAACGATAACTATGGAAACAGAGAAAGCTTAGTGGGAAGTGATAATGGAAGTTTTATTGACGATGAAAATCTGGAGAATATACACATTTGTCCGGATTTACTCACAGACATACCTCTAGAAGGAGAAGTAAATGGGAATACAGATATTCCGGATGCCAATATGAATATCCTGAAAACGGACTGTGATCCAGTACGACCCGAAGTGTTGACCATACAGGACGAAATCGAAAATACCAAAAAGTTGAAAACCAAAATGTCTAAACGACGACTTCGCCTAAAGAAACTGAGATCTTTGTTTTGTTGTTTGTCTGTTTAAGACACACACTCATGTGCTAGTTACTTTTTTAACCATTTGTTGATTTTTGTTGTTGTTGTTGTTGTTATACTTGTATATGTAGTCTTCAGACGGCATCGACAGCATCATAATGTACATGTGTATATACGAGAACCAAAGCATCACAAAAAGCGCGCATTTCATTTTCTTCTGGACACATATTTTACTGGACGCATATTTTAATGGATAATGATTATTGTTTACCCAATAAAAATGATAAAAGTTATTATGTTAAAGTGCAGTGATTTCATCATGGATTTCTATGACATATGTTGAAAGTGGTTCATTGTAAAAACAGAAAAACAGATTTAGATCTGTATACGTATGTACAACATCATATCATTGCATAGTGTAAATTGAGATAGATTGAACATCATTATGTGCGCAAACGTTTGTGTGTGTGTGTGTGTGTGCTAGAAGTAAAATAACATGATTGTTGATAATGATAATAAAACAGGATGGACTAATTTATATTTTGTACTTGTTGTTTATATTATTTTCTGTCGAAGAATTATAAAAATGTTTAATAAGCTGTAAAATGATCGACTATGCCCATCTGGTTTTCAATGAATTTTTCTTCTTTCTGTCTGATACTGAAACTCGATTTGTTTTCACTGGTGGCATTCGCCACTTTCACCAAATTCTCAGTTATATGGCGAAGGCCAGTTGTTAATGGTGGGGAGAGATTCTGGTTACAATGTACCACCGTTGTGGGTACAGTTTAGTTATATTGTGCGCACAGTTTAACAAATACTATTTTGTGTGCACAGTTTAATTATATTGTGCGCACAGGTTAGTTTTATTGTGCGCACAGTTTAGCAATATTTTGAGCAGTTTAGTTATATTGTTCATAGTTTAACTATATTATGCGCACAGTTTAACAATTATTATATTGTGCGCACATTTGAGTTATATGTGCGCAAAGTTTAACATTCATTATATTTTGCGCACAGTTTAGTTATATTGTGCGCACAGTTTAGCTATATTGTGGGCAAAGTTTAGCCATATTGTGCGCACAGTTTAGTCTAATTGAGCGCAAAGTTTAACTATGTTGTGCGCACAATTTAACCATATATGAATATTTAAGAAGAGGCCCAATGGGGTGCACAGTTTAGCTATATTTTGAGCAGTTTAGTTATATTATGCACAGTTTAACTATATTATGTGCACAGTTTAACAATTATTATATTATGTGCACAGTTGAGTTATATGTGCGCACAGTTTAACAATCATTATATTTTGCGCACAGTTTAGTTATATTTTGCGCACAGTTTAGCTATACTGTGTGCACAGTTTAGCTATATTGTGCGCACAGTTTAGCTGTATTATGCACAGAGTTTAGCTGTATTATGCGCACAGTTTATCTATATTGTGCGCATTGTTTAGCTACATAGTGCACACAGATTAGTTATACAGCGCACACAGTTTAGCTATATTGTGCGCTCAGTTTAACTTTATCTAAATAGAAAAAGAAGAGAGGCCTTATGTCGCTCACTTGGCAAATTTGTTCAACGTTGTATAAGAAGTCAAAATGTTTCAAAATGATATTTTCTATTTAATTAGTTGTACTAGCCCCTTTGCAAACATGCGGACTTGGGATAGTTCCTGCAAAATTTTGCTCAACCATAATTTTTTTAATTTGTAAATGTCTAAAACTTGATTAAAACTATACTATTGATCCTAAATTGAAATCGATCATAAATATGTGCACTTCACAAGAAGTGATAGGCAGATTAACCTTTTAATTATCTTGCGGATGATTCTACTCAATTTTTGACGACACTACATCTCGCCAGGTTAAATGGATGTAAAGTAAAGGGGTCGTTACAATTTTTTTAGCTTTTGGTCATTTGATTTTGGTTTCGAAAACAAAGTAATTTAGAACCCCCGAATATGCATAGATGTTTATATAGACGGGCGCCCTCATAGTCGTAAAACCACGGTCCGGAATCGCTATGCACTTGCCTACCCGTAGTTTCATGTACCCGAAATCACTCGTAGCTAATGAATATTTATTAAGGAGTATGTGCGTTCAATTTATCTAATCACAGTAGTTGTGATCGGCAACGGAAGTGATCGCGAAGTCCGTTGATCTAATACAATTCTGAAATTGCCTCCATCAGATTAGCTGACGAATGCGCGAGCACCGTTTACTCGCATTGGTTGAGGCTTCATGAAGAATAAAAAATGTGCACGAGTGATTTCGGGCACATAAAACTACGGGTATGAAAGAGCATAGCGAATCCGGACCGTGGGTTTACGACGATAGGGCTACCTATACTGTTTGTTTACAGTTTACATGGCAAATGTAGGAATCACTCTATCGGATGTTTCAGTTGTTTATATGACAGGGGAGAAAATAGTCGTGTCAATTAGTAGTTGTTTTAGAGAAACCTCTAAGGAACATACTATTAGTAGGATCGTCATTGCGCGTTGTAAACTTCTTATGCCATCGAAAACTTGGCAATTCTCAAGCGAAATTCCACTGCTTGCAAACACCACACAATTGCCATGTATATAGCTACACTTTTATACCACTACAACACGTGTAACTTGTTCTAAATGGTCATTATTAACTGTAGATTTTTTTCTGTTGTGAAAATATACTTGGGTTATTGTTCTATGGTAGAAAATCCTGGGTCATTTTTCTGTTTTCTAGATCCGTAAAAAAGTTATCTGGAAAACGGGTATTTTTTCCTACTGGTATGGGTCAATAGACCTTTTTGGAGGTGATTCTTTCTGTTACCGTTTGTCATAATAGTATGCAACTTCAGAAAACTTCCCGTTAAACATTTTTTTCTTATATATATGACCTGGAATCTAGATACCATGCAGTGCTAGATGCCAGATGTGAAAAGCAGCGTACAAGGAACTGACGGGACTTGATGTCGTTACAAGAAAGGATTCCAACATCCATCAACAATTAAATCCCAGGAGAAGAACTGAGACACAATATCATTGACTGTTGTCAATATTCATATTACGAAACCGAAAGGGATCCTGCCCGACATTCTATTGAGGTCACATGATATGAACACTAACTATTCCGACAAAACTGTATGGAATGGAACAAACCGAAAATGCGTCGTAAAGTGTATTCATGATTCCTACGTAGAATAATAATCGAGAACCGTTTATTTTTTTTCATGTGCTTGAGAACTAAGTCATCGGTGTAACCATAATTTCTATGTTATCGTGTACAAATTAGTAAAACGATTGTTTTGGTTACGAGTCAGTCAACCGTAGGCATGACTTAGCCAAAGAGGATACGGGTAGAGATGGGCACGAATTGAGATGGGTCCGAGTTTGCCGACATTCCACAAAGACGTAAACACGTTACCATACAGGTAGCAAACAAACAAAACACAAAAAGAAGAGAGATAGAATCGATAAAGAAATTGTGTTGTACGTTTAGGAACAGAAATAAAGTGTTGAAATTCTTTGAGGAAGGAATTGAAGCTGAAACAAATAAATAATCTGCCACCCTTCTCTGAATTTCCCCTGAAGCAACCTCAATCTGTCAAGGCTATTTATATAACACTTCTGTTCAATCGTGGTCTCAAACTGGTCGGGGAATACCAATGCATTCTTTTGTTTTTATCTGTTTAACTTGAAAGTGATAAAAGTTTATGTATAGAAATACAATATTTTTATTTAAAAAAAATGACTAATTGCAGTTTTCGATTAAACACTTCCCATAATTTGACGTATATTCATGTTTGACATGCTTTCCGTATAGATGTAACAGCAGTGAACGGTACACGTGCGATTGCTAATTAGGGGTGTCTGTATCACGTTGTTGTTCTCATTCTCTGACTAATTGCAGTGTATGTGTGCACTAGTTTTTATCAACTAACTTATGTCTTTAAATTGTATAATGTGTGAAACGGATAACTTTTTATTTTTTATATTTCATGTAGTTCAATATTAGCCGGTCAGACGGACATTTCAAAGTACATTGAAATACTACAAATTGCAACTTACAAAAACTAATCAAAGGGTAATATGATACCATTCCGTATAGTGTTTTCACACCTCAAGCTTTTGAACCACGTCAGTTTTCAGCGATTGGAATTTCTTTTGTATTTAAAGAAGCTTCTATATCTGAAAATTTGATTATTTGAATTACCTTTGCAAAAACAAAATACTGAAACCCTTCACTCTACGAAACCGAAATAAGCAGATTAAATTTATTATCTTTTTTTCTTCAAACTTATGATGACAAACTGCACGTAAATTGCATAATTCTAGTTATCCAATATAGGATCATGTCACACGATACTTGATCAACTAAACAAATCGCTTTTGTAGTTCTTTGATCTCTCTATATAGCAGTAGTTATTTTTTTAAGTTCAAGACACTTTGAAAATCGGGTATCTTAACAGTTGTATTGTAACAAATATATTTTCGTAAATACCGATAGAACTAAGGATTATATATATATATATATATATATATATATTATATATATATATATATATATATATATATATATATATATATATATATATATATATTATACGTAACCTCACCCCAAGGAAGCTCATTTAACTCGTAGGGGATGAAGACAGAAAAGCGATCACTATTTATTTTCAATATCACGTTTATGTAATATATATGATTAATCGATTTCTTCACAGTTGTTCATTTCAATTTATAACGAGGAGTGACATTACAGGAAAACATTACGAAATAGGAAATTTGAATTTTACCTTGCAAGAGGTTGATTAGTATTAAAGTGGGGTAGTTGTTATTGAAATGAAATGCTAGTTTTAGATAAATCACAAAATAACTAACCACAGTTGCAGGGGCGCCAGATCTAAAATTACTTCGTACAAAACAGGAGAAATAGGAGTTCTACCAGTACTGACAGACACGATATACTCAGGACCTTGGCGGACTTTACAAGCAATATATAATTATGGATACACACGTAAATGAGCTACCCTTTCGTGTAATTCAAACGACGTATCTTCTTCAGCTTATTTTCTTAAATTGATCTATTGAAGTGAAGTTGAGCGCGAAATTGATTATGGTAAATATTACCGCGTGAAATCAGATTTCTCATGCATTTCAAGTCAACATTTACTTTAACATTTTTGAACATAAAGTTTGTTCGTCGTTCAGCTAAACTGTCATGAGAGTATATTGAATGAAGCTTCATGGAGAGAGAGAGAGAGAGAGAGAGAGAGAGAGAGAGAGAGAGAGAGAGAGAGAGAGAGAGAGATTAGTTTACTAGTAGTTGTTGGATTTTTCTTGTAATCATGAATATCTCACCTGTCGTGGGGAAGTCATATTTAGTTTTAGTTATGGGAGAAAAATGCGCACATGCCTCTAAATTTGCCTATGAATAGCTTAGACAGAAAAAAGAGGGACCCGTTACATCTATAATAAATATGACCACAATGTATTAACGAAATCCAACATATTCTAAAAAGAGAGCATGGTTGCGTGTAAAATATGCTCCATTTAAACAGCTGATATATCTGTAATTTAAACATTCTTGTCACGCACTCCGCAAAAATCTACTTCATATGACTGAATCTGCACACACAGCGGCTAAATAACCAATTAATTCGCGGTTCAATCAGATATAATTAATGTATATTTGGAAAGTTTGCTGTCGTTTAGTTTTCGCCATTTTCGCCCTTAGATTGAGAGGGCGAATTTAAAATGGTGACATTTTCAAGCTAAGTACATGTAATTGAAGCATGGACATAGACCTACATGGCATTCATGAGGCTATGGTGATTTAAGGCGAATTCAAGATGGGTGAATATTTTTTATTTCGCAAAAGGGCGAAAATATCTAGGGGCGAAACTATTTAGGTATACAGCATAATTTACGTTCACCAAATTAGTTGATAGGATAGTAACAAAGTTCTATTATGTCACCTTTCTAACGAGGAAAATGAAGAACCAGATTTTTTACGTTTGCTTTAGACAGGGTCAATCACGATTCCAAGTCTACTGTGTTACCAGTGTGAAGTTACCGGATATTCTCAGCCTGCAATTCGATTCACAGAACTGTCGGCTCCTAACAGACCTCCCCCCCCCCCGAGTTGTTCCGTTCCGTCTTGGGTCGTCATAAAAAGTATTCACAAAGAGTAGGACAGCGTCACTTCCGGTGAAGCAGTTTAAGGTATACGCGACCTGGAATATGGATATTATGCAGTAATAGTGCAACATTTGAAAATCAGCCTACAAAAAGTGATGCAACTTGTTATCTCTAAAGACAGAACATTTATCTAAATTTATTCCTCGAAGACGAACCTAAATATGATATATGACTGAATGTCGTCATTGTAAAAATTATCTTGCCCGACTTTCTGTTGAAGTCACGTGATGTGAGTATAAACTATTCCTATTAAACTGAACGGAATTGAACAACTCGAAAGTGGTCTATTGACCTTTCGCCAAATGCCATTACGTGACTCTCCATGTTAATTTTGACGTAATTCGATTTTGATGTTACAGTCTCAGCCTCTGATGGATTGGCTAGCGCTGGAAGAAAACAAATCATGTTCCAACGTCACATACAATGTTCAAAGAAGGGAGTGCGCAAAACGCACATGGTCATATAAATAATATACAGTTTAGCCCTAGCCTCTACAACTGCAATGGTTCCTCACGAGTTACCATCATGGCTAATGATTTCTGCGTTCTGTGGATTCTAAGTAACATACATTCGTTAGTTTTTAAGAAAACAGAATGTTGGACAAAATCCCTTTCGGTCCCTTCTCCTAAATCAGTCTCTTCAATTGACGAGTAGATCACGAAATGAAGAAGTAATTAACTTGAATCAGGATCTTTTTCGCTTGCACCGTCCACGTGAACTTCATAAAGTAATCTTGTAAACATTGCCCTTCAGCTTGGTGCAATGTCGTTAGTAGGTAAGCTTCCATTTCTGTCTGGTTTACGATTCAGAGTCGAACAATAACATTCGATGCTTCTTCGTTAATTTATAAATAGTTACAACATTAATTTTACATCGGATACTGTTCAAGGTCACAGGCGAAGGTGAAAAGTATAAACGCAACTTAACAAATGGAAACCTGATCAATGTAGAGGGTTAGAAGGAGATAAGATAAATCTTGATATGTATAGCAAAATATGTCTGCCTAATGGTTTGTAAAAACTTTAGATCTTACCGTCAAGGTCAAGGTCACATACAGTAAACAAATAAATCAGACGTAAGTATGCTCAGAACTAGTATATCTACCTCCATATTTATCCCATCGACTGTAATTTAAGTTGAATTATTTTTAAATTTTGTATCTTTATATGATGAAGAGCCCATTCATCTATACTAATGACACACATAAAGGCTGATTACAAATCAACTCACAATTTTATAGATTTGTAATAAAATTGTATTTGAATTCTATTTTTGAATTTTTCACAAAATCTTAAAATCGATTCGCCTTTATGCCGTTTTCTTTCACATAACTGACAGATTGTTATAGACTTTGAACGATTTTTATTACAAACTGTGTAATCATTACAAAAAAGTTTATAACATTACTATTCAAACTACGTAGTTTATTACAAGTTGTGTAGTTAATTGCCTCTAACTAGTTAAAACGAATTATGTAATTAACTGCCTTGCTATCATAACATTTTGTAGTTAATTGCGTTGCTATTACAAATTGTATATTTAATCACATTTTTTTATAACAAATTGCGTTACTATAACAAATTGTGAAGTTGATAGCATTTTTATTACAAATTGCGCGGCTGTTACAAATTGTAAAGTTAATTGCATTTTTTTTATCATAAATTGCGTTGGTTTTACAAATTGTGAAGTTAATTGCATTTTTATTACAAATTAAGGTGATATTACAAATTGGGAAGTTAAGTGCATTTTTGTCATTGCAAATTGTGTTGCTATTACAAATTGTGTAGTTAATTGCATTTATTTTACAAATTTCATTGTTATTACAAATTGCGTAGTTAGTATAAACAGTGTAGTTATTATTGATGTCAGCTTATCCCGAAATTTGATTGGATAAGCAGGCTGAATTAAATTTTAATTTTAGTAATTTTTCACCCATATGGTTGCGACCACTTTTTAATGATGGAAGAGATAATCCAGTTACAGTGTGCCCGGGAAGAGACCACTGGCCTTCCGCAAGTAAACTTGCAAATGTTCTCACATAATCAGCTTAGGTTCCGGTGGGATTCGATCCCGCGCTGACAAAAGGAGAGAGAGAGAGAGAGAGAGAGAGAGAGAGAGAGAGAGAGAGAGAGAGAGAGAGAGAGAGAGAGAGAGAGAGAGAGAGAGAGAGAGAGAGAGAGAGAGAGAGAGAGAGAGAGAGAGAGAGAGAGAGAGAGAGAGAGAGAGAGAGAGAGAGAGAGTCCATGTTTGACGCGCCATGTACTAACCACCCGGACACACAGGCCCCTGCCAAAGTAAGGATATTACCAGTCTTGAGAATGTAAATGTTACCAGATCTTTTGTATCTGGAGGATTCCACCAATCTTTTTGTATCTGAATATCACAAATCGTGCCACAAAATGCAAATTACAAGAATTGGAATTGTATTTGATCTGCGTATGAACCATGACATTTAATTAAGACTCGGGGCCTCCAAGGTCGAGTGGTTAAAGTATTGCACTTCGAACACTATCACTTCCGGTCAGCGCAGGGTCGAGACCAACTGGAATCTAAGCTGATTTTTGTGAGAAAGTTTGCCAGTTTACTTGATGAAGGCCGATAGTCACTTCTAGGGTACCCGAGTTCCCCCCACTAAAAACTGGCCTCCATCATGTAACTGAAAAATCTTTGAGTTTGGTGTAAAACACTTATATATTCGAAATAAAAATTAGAAACTCACGGATGACAAAGAAATAGTAAATGGTGAATATTGAGCTATTTTTCTTACAGTATATGGAGTTTTTGACCAAACGCTACTCGATAAATTCTTCATACACCAATCTGAAGGATATTGTATACTACTTAACGTTCCAATCAAACTGATGGATTTATTATCTCTTCTAAGTAAATCTCCCAAGTTCAGTCTTTTCTCGCATTGAGAGACATACTTTGGGATAGAGTGACAAAAGGTCTAAATCGTTGCCTCGTTCATTTAAGATTTAATGTTGAATGTTGAATATATAACTACGACTATCACCTGAGTCCTTGCTAACATTTAACGTGTGCCTTTATAAATACGGCAGATCATAAACATCGGGAGAGATATTGCACATTGTGCAAGGAACTGGAAACTTGCTCGTTTCTACGGTATCAAACTGGATATGTTAAAACGTAAGATAGTTTGCTGTTGCTAATGTGTGTTTCACCATCGTGTACTAAGGCCTGATAAAAGACAAGTGTCGAGTGCAATATTTAACAGTATAAAAATCAATAACAAAGCTTAAAACAAATAGTTCATTATTACGTTTGTTCTAATTCGTCAGCAAGTTTCAAGAGGCATTGTTTAAAGATCGTTGCTGCGATAGCAATATTGACATTTTTTTTGTTTTGGGTGATACACCTAGACTTTATCAGTCTTGGTATTAAATGTACAATATAATCCACCTTAAAGTGCATGTATGCAAATATGACTTTTTGTTGGATATTTTGACAACTTTTTTCTGTTTTTTTATCGCTTTTCTTGCCAGAAAGAATGTCAATGGTCTCCTCCTGGGTACATTGTATCCGGGTTCTTTCCTCTACCATTAAAAACTGGCCGCCACCATATAGCTGAAGAAAATGTTGAGTGTGGCGTAAAACACAATTCAAAATTCAAATTAAATTTCTTATCTCTTTTTAATCTTTAAGAAGGTAGATTTCCATCACAACCAGACAGGTATCATGCCGTACGCCAGGACTTGTCCTCAATCTTTTGAGGCCCACAGGAGAATAAGCGAGCACATAATTTGACTGACTTCTAACTAGGCTGCAGATAGCAGATGGGTTAGATCATGCATTTCAAAGGTGCAGTGTATTTGCCACTTCGGAAATGATAAATTTGGGCTCTGGAAATTTAGATGTCCTGCTCTTTTATAGATTTTAAATAATAAGATAAGATTAAATAGATGTACAACTAAATAATTTGGGTATCTTACAAGAGTGACGAAGTAATATTTACACAAATTGCATGTATATTCATATTAAATCTTTCCTAAAAACTGAGAATATTTCAGCATTAACTGATGTTGGGAGTATTTTTTAAATTAAGTAAAACTTACTCTAGACCATCGACCATCCGCAAGGAAAAAAAATTGTAGACTGGACTCTCATAATTTCTCACGGCCAAGGTAAAATGATATGAGTGCGAAAATTTAATAGCAATTGTTATTCGATAAGATATTTAGCTGAGTTTTAAAAATGCAATATATGCTATGATACTCAATATCGATAGCTTTGCTATACGCCTTCGGCATTTTCTAATTCCCGATCGTGCTCGTTATCTCAACATCGACACATTCTTCAATTCTTTAATTGCTTCTCGCATTCGCATGTGTATTTACATAAAATTGACGATGGCGACTGGAAAACATAGATAAGTACATCAAGTGTCTAATATAACCGCAGACATAAAAAAAACTTGAAAAATAATCTAACGAAATGGAAAAAGCTGAATTTTCAAGATATCATTTTAAGATCGTGCCGGAGATATGGGTGGGCCATTTGATATAAACTATAAAAAGGTAAAGATGGCAGCAATTCGAGTCGACTTGCGGCATCAACTCTAAAATTTAGAGATATAATTTCAATAGCTGTAATTCTTACTCATATAATGCTTGCATACTGCGCAAGGACTATTACATTTTTTAAAGTTAGATATGTAATATTAGGTCATGTTTGCATGCCGTCTTGAGAGTAGACATACTATTGTTCCAATGATGCTCTTTTAGAAATTGTCTGGGGTATTTTTTGACGTGAAACGAATCTTAGATTGCAATCTTAAGATCTGATATAGTCAAATAACAACTTAGTTAAATGATGTTACTATAAATGAGATGATGTTTTAAATAAAAATAAATGAAATTTAGAAAGGTTATAACCCTATATGCGATGGATGACAGAATCAACAAAGCATGTAAATAAATATTCCGTACTGAGAATATTTTGCTTTTAATGAATGGAACATATAGATTTACGTGTGACCTAACGAGCCATGAAAATGTCCCGTAATTTATGGATGGGTCTGTCTGTCATTTGTTCGGGAATAAATCTGTTTTTCAGCAAAGGTTGACTTTTAGCTTAATTAGTTTTTTAGTACAGTTTCAATGACAACTTCTCTAAAATTTTAAGAAGCTCAGCCATTCGTTATATATTTTGCTTTGAGGTCTTTGCTTTGGTTATTAGTGCAAATCAGTATTTTAAAAAATTAAATTATAAAGGCATCACATTTCAGAATATATTTTATCAACGATTTCTGTGTATCACTAGTAAATGTTTTTTAAAACTAAACAACTAAGACAATAAGAGCTCTTACACGAAGATTTTATGCAATATTGAATCATATACATATCAGAAAGAGCTCGCCATTGCAAATTTACTTCCGGTATTCAGTTAACATGATAAGTGTCACGATAGCATGTGCCATTCACCTCGTATCGAAGACGGAATCCGACGTAAATGCTTCTATATATTTCACTACAAAAATGATTACTAAATGTGAAAAGGCAGTGTACTAGTAGCTTCGGACCGCGTTTTCCCGACATTGCTTCAGCTTCAACAAACATTTGAACATAAACGGTAAAGGTCCTCCGAATGTTTGACTTAGAGGTCACATGCATATTACTGTCTGTATTGCAATGTAGTATCTATTTTCTGTCTGAAAAACTATCTTTAAGGGTTTCAGTCACAACAACAGCTTGTGGTGCTTCAATCCATTCACCCCTAAAGACACATTTGGACTGGTCAAACTCGTTGATTTACAGAAGGGTCTATTGTGTTTCAGGGGTTGATGAAGTTTAATAATCGGTCTATTCAATAAAATATATTGATGAAGAAATGCGAGTTTGATTTTTCTACTATTCAACCTGTTATACTGAAGCAAAATTTTTTTCATATGATAAGGGAGTTTCTAGTGCGTAGACTAATTCTATAGGATACAAATTTAATTGCCATCTCAACTTTCTAATATTCCATTTCGTTTAATAGATAAAGTGTTCTAATATAAATTAATATAGTTTTGTGTTGTCTTCTTTTCATTTACCAACAAAACAACAACCGGAAATCCATTCAAATTTGTGTACAATTTTGTTAGGTTTTTGACGTCCAATCGAACACAATCTTGTTAATAAACTGAATGTCACCGTCAAACTGAAATATATTTTGCTTTTCATTAAAAGAAGTTATCATTGAAACATTCCGGAGACCGACGCCATGATACAAATGTTATTAACAAAGATATTCTGTATAAAATTAATGCCCACTGGGAGTGAAATATTATGTATTGTTGCAAATGAAGTCGGACCTATAAACAGTAGCAGTCGTGTTGGTCCCAGAGCAGACGACGACATTTTCAAAAACATCATAATACATGCAATTACATGCAGATCTTTTAATCTAAATGGACTTCGCTGAACACATGTTGAATGTAAGTTAGTGCATAAAGGTAAACAGAGAAACACATTTTAAATGACAGTACTTAGACAGATAAAATAGGCGTAAATACGAAATGAATTATTAACTCAATGTTCGGGGTTATGTCGAGTTGATAAGAATTAAATACTATGAATTTTTCAATTTACTCTGAAATGAATACTTGAAGTTGTTTACGACAAATAATGAGTATGCACCAATCAAATAAATTTCAGGTAGTTTAAAAACCTTTCACAAGTTTCGGACGTGAATGTCAGTTAATTCAGCACTTGGTTAGAGTAAATTCATTATGAACGAGAATGTACCTAAGCTACACCGTTATTACGAGCTTGGAGTGTATCTATGACATAATTTAATGTAAACATGTTTTCTTTTATTATAAGTAAAATTGTGGAATAGTTCCTATGAAGTTGGGAATTCCGACTTTCCTTCAATAAGCGTTAAATCTGATAATAAAATAATTAAGTCATACCAAGTTTTCAGTTGATGAACGATTTAAAAAAAAAAATCAATTATGTTTCGCCATTTTCTTTTTACCGAGAATATAAAGAAATGTCTGATATTTAATAATCAAGTGCTCGATTTTGTAGAAGGGAGAAGTATTCCTTGTAAATTACATTTAATTATCTATGAATGAAGTAAACATCATGAAGGTCATGTCGACTTCAACAAGAGCATTTTTGTCAATAGTAAACAAGGTATTATTTGTCATATTGACAACATTTGTTCTCATACACTGAGTAGACAAGTTGCCTCTCCTAAAAACGGAGAAAAGGCCATAAAATAACCTAGTATTGATATTTAAGTTTTGAAAACATATAGAGAATTTAAATTCTTTTATAACAGTTTATTGCAACAAGTTTTTAAAATCGTCTCCTACTTGGGCATTTTACTTAGTATAGATGCAAAATTGGACAACAAAGATATTACGACAACTGATTTTGGTTTTGCTATGTTTAAGTAGAAATATCCCTTTTTTACCTGCATATGGTGTTTATATTTCGCAGATGCCTGTGCATGTTCAACGTTTCAATATTTCATACACACAGACTATACTATTTACTGATAAATTGTTGTCACAGGGATATTATGAATCACTTCAGTGAAATTTACAGGGAAAACAGCACCCACCCCCACACATCTATATACACCTACACAACATACACATCTACACACACATGCACCTACACACACGTACCAACGCATACACACAAAAACACACACACAAACACTTACACACACACCTACACACACACGCACCTACACACACGTACCAACGAATACACACACACCTACACACACACCGCCCAGGATAGAATAGAACTTAGTACTGTTGCCAGTGCTTTTTGTAAGAGTTAAAACCCGCAAGGCAAGTCAAGTCACCGTAATCAATTTAACAAGCACTATATCGATGACGCTTGGTCATATGTTTAAAAGAATTTGTCATGCCATTCTGAATATATCATCGTGAATGCATTAATTTAAAACTCCATTACTGCACCAAAAGATGCATACCAACACCTCCTGTCTAAAATCGTTTATTAATACACGGAGGGCAGAAAGGTGAAAATATATGTGAATTCCATGTAGTGCTGAAGAGAGGAAACCCATTCAGTTTGTTAAAAAAGCGGAAAATATTTGTCATCGACGGTTCATTTTGTCTTCATTATTGCGTAATCAGGAAATTACCCGGATAACACTTGACAATAAATTTTTATGGCAAATGTATATTTGATGTTGTTTACAGCACAAGGAAATAATAAACACGTACCACTCTTAAAGAGTATTACATGAAGCTTTTGTCAAAAGTCAGTAAAAGCGGGGTATTGCCCTTGTTAACGATAATGTACCGACTCGTCTCGATTATGGCGAGGCTACAGTTAAAGAGGGGATAGATGTGAATAGATGTGTTTCTTTCCAAAACATTTTCTTTCTTTCTTTACTACATGTACTTAAATTGATATTAAAAAAGAAGAGTATGACATAGACCTTATTTCGTGTAAATTCGCGAATGAACGTATTCGCGAATTCAAATTTCCAGCGAGTAATTTATACTGTAGTTTGTGTGTGTAAAGTAATATTCTCGTAAAACCGTTACAATTTTGATATCCAAGTGTTTATTACACATATGCACAGCTTTGCAAACATCATTCTATACTTAAAGACTGAAAATAGCATTTAATACATACACTTTAAATTTGATGATACATTTAATTCTGAAATAATACTTTTAAGTGCTTTGTATTCTAGATATAGAATAAATAGATAATCATACTCGGTTGATGCTAACAAATTAAGATTTGTTGTTTACTCATTTTTACTTTTTCACAATGGCGTTATAAAGTTGAACTAAATAGCTCGTGGCCCCATTCTTGAACTAAATAGCTCGTGGCCCCATTCTTTATACTAATTTGTGAAGGATTGAATGTTGTGTAGAAGAATTAGTCACGAAAACGGGATAAAACAGCAATCGCTATGTACCTTGAATATTGTAAGAGTTATATATTTTCTTATAGGAAAGTATGTCCCATTAGTTTTATTTCGGCAAAACAGTTAACGTATTCCGGATAATATGCTACATCCGGACCCGAAATATCCTACATCCGGATCTAATTTTTATACCCTAGAGGTCGAGATTATAGGACCACTGCATACTCGGCAATACAGAAAACATTTATAGGGCAATAAACACGTGCACGTAATAGTAGGCGTAAAGATGGGACAGAACAAATGCTTTGATAAAAAGATTGAAGATCAATTCCATTTTTATAGGTGTTGGAGATTGTAAAAATTGTAATTTCTCCTTTATATAGGGAAACTAGTCCATCGTATGCTATAAAATATATACAAAATATAGAAATTGTTTTGTTAATATATGAATATTGGGTGTAAGGTCTAGAAAAAATCCAAGCAATTCGTTTTAGCGAGGTCATAAAAATAACAGATGAAAGCTTGTGTCTGTTTTATTGTCTTTTAACGAGAAATATGTTCTAAAGACTCAATTCTGACGCAAAAGCTAGAAATGATTCAAACCGCCAATTGTGTATATAACTGATATATACATTTAATCCAAAACGAAGTCGTAAATATAACTTCCAGCGTTCAATTTATTGAAACCGGTATATCCCGATATTTAATGATATAACGGAACTAATGATTTAATATATGAGTTAAACTTCAATGGCAGATTGCGCATGCATTTCATCAAATATTTTAATTCTCTGTTAACAATATCAGTTGTGTCACATATTTTAGTTTAACGGTGATTCTTTATACTTTCCATATTGATTGTAAGTACATTGGATCTCGTAAATATCATGAACCAGTTCAAAGTCTGACCCGGTTCAAGACAACGGTTTATGAAACTGAATCGTATACTATCCGACCACATATCTTTAATCAGTAACCGATTATTTTATCCAGATGATATACATGTAAGATTTTACTTACTGAACATGTTCATGATACCTGCATGGTTTTCAACCTCCACATAACCAATTCAAATGGAGCCGGCCTGGCTCAGTCGGTAGCGCGCAAGACTCTTGGTCGTGCGGTCGTGAGTTCGAGTCCAGCCGGCGGCAGGTTGGTTTCCTGTCCTTCGGATGAGACAGTAAAAACCGAGGTCCCGTGTCACAGTAGGTGTCGCACGGTAAAGAACCCTCACTGCTCAGTGGCCTTAAGTGCCGAGCATAGGCCAAACTTTGAAGCTCTTCTCCAGCATTTGGTGACGTCTCCATATGAGTGAAAGATTCTTGAGTGGGATGTTAAACAACAATACAACCAACAAAAACCAATTCAAATGCATATTCTATCTTACACGAACAATTTTTTATTGTTTCGAGGGTTGATAGGTAAGTGTTGAGTCTCATATGTAAGGTTTTATTTTTTGGGAGATGTATTGCACTATTTTCAACATAATCTCCTTAGGGTCCAAATGGCATGCGCTTTTGTCAGTGTTTAAGAGCCTCAATGCCATTGTCAAAGAAATCCGTTTCTCGATTGCCCAGAAAGTCTTCCACTACATGTATGATGTCATCATCTAAATTTGGTCAATTTTACTAAAGTCACTAGCCCTGAAAATTTTCAGAGCGTTAACTCTTCGACAAGAAATGACCAAATGTCACTGTTAATTGGTTACACAGCCTTTAGTCAGAGAACAGTAGGACTGGAGTTGGGCAACCCTGCTTAACTCCTCAAATACCAGGCTAAAAAACATATCAATCAACCCTCTTGTACGAACTATTGACAAAGTTCCAAATAATTTGTTATTTAATGCTACCTATTAACATTTTATAATTCGACTTTTTGTGAGTCGAATATTTTTCGTTGAATGGAATAAATTTTTGGGCCAATTTCATAAAAACAATGAAAATTCCTACAAATAATTCGAAGTCAAAATTTACATGTGCAGGAAATCGCTCCATGGTAATTGTTTTTCATCTCATAAACATCAATATTTAAATTTCATGTAAAAATTATTTTAGCGCTTATTATTAATTCTGATGACTGTATATTCGCAACAGTCATATACACCTTATAGAACCTCAGAAACTAAAAATGTATAATTCTCGGTTACCGCCCATCAGTCGAAGTCCAGATGTAAATATATTTGCACCAACGGTATTCTCACAGTTACAATACAATCTATTGCCACACACCATACATTCGGTTAAATTTCATACTAATAACTTTTGATAAGAAATAGACATCTACTATTGTCTGTCTTCGTATATGTCGCGGATACAGAGAGGGATCTATGTCACAATTTAAATAACTTCTCTCTAATAGCTGACAGTATACAGTAAAATTTCATCAAATACGTTATATACAACAGACATCAAATTTCTAGATGATAAATGACGGCGTAATATGGCAAATTAACAGGAGACTCTAAATAGAAGTAGCATAAAATCATGTGCTTGTTTGTTTTGATATTCTCCGTTTTATCTCGTCTACCATCAGAGACTAACAATAGGACGACCAGTGACGAAATATGATGCCACCTTATAAGATCTGAATCGGCAAAACATTTCACTTGTCAATTTCAAAATCAAATTTATACTAATTCATAGACATTTTTGCATGTGTCGTATTTCAATCAGCCAAAAACCTAGCTACCTTTAATTAAATGTATGGTTTCCTTTATTTTTGTTGACTAAAAAAATGATTTTACCAAATATCATGGATGGTAGAAAAAAAACTAATCAAGTAGAAAATTTTTCGCTTTACTGAGGTCTCTGAGAAGATATACAATTTCGAAAAAATTAAAATCCAATATCATATCTTTAACACCGAACTATTTTAATGTCTGTCATACTGAGAATTTACATTTTACACGGCGACAAACAAATCGCCGTGAAATATATTACTATGTTTACTTAACTGGTATACATCATAGAGCATCGATCCATTTCCATAGTACATTAAATTTCAACATTTATGGGTAATGGTTACACGAATTTCTAATTGACTGTCATTGAGAGTCCATGACAGTTATTTTTGTAGATTTTATAAATACAGATTGATGACCACCACCTCTTTTTAAATCAATCACAAACAGTAAATTTACTCTGATTGATGGTTTTTATCGTAAAATAATCTTGAATACGAAAGATGCTTTGTAATTCAGCAAGTTCTCTGAGCCGTGGGTGTTTGAATTGATGAAACCATCAGTTTGCATTCCTCATTCAATGATAGCAATGTTGTTACGATACTTAACCCTTTCACCCCTAAATTTCTAGATGGTACTCTCTTTTCTATCGCTTAGACTGATCTATTGTGGTCTATAGCGATGAAAGGGCTAAAGAGGCATTGGCTGTGTTCACCACAAAAATATTTTTTCTATTTTTACTACTGGTACTTGATGTATAATACCAAATAAGAGCTATACACAGGCATAAAAGTCTTATATTCCTATATAGTTTGTGTAAATAAGGGTTAGGTCCAGTGTGGTATTCACACCGATGTTTGTTTGTTTATTGTTGTTTAACGTCCCACTCAATAATATTTCACTCATATGGACACGTCACCAAATGCCGGTGAAGGGCTTCAAATTTTGGCCTATGCTCGGCACTTACGGCCATTGAGCAGTGAGGGTTCTTTAACGTGCGAACAGTAAAGTTGGGTTAATCAATGGCAAGTCAAAGGTGCCAAACCTGAATTTCTCAAGCATTTTTCAGAAAATGCATATGTCTGTGTATTTATTATTTTTGTTATTGCATATCAATATAAGTAGTAAACAAGAGGCTCACAAGAGCCTGTATAACTCATCTGGCTGTCATCTAGAATAGGACCTGGACCTGTTTTAAACAGGTCCATCCAAACAACCATTGTGACAAAGTTTCTTATTGGGATAGTAGTTCCAGAGGAAAAAAAAAATGAAAATGTGTTTTCCCATAGGTCCAATGTTAAATCATATTCCCTGTTGGCAGCCATCTTGGATGAGGTGTGAACCTGAAAACCACATTTTATACAGGGGACTACCCAAAGACTATTGTGACCATGTTTGGTTCCAATTGACCCAGTAGTTTCAGAGAAGAAGATCTTTGAAAGTGTTCCCATATGCTAAAATGATAATCTATGTGTCCTGCTGTCCGCCATTTTGGATAGCACCTGGACCTGCCAGACAAAAGTTTTAAATAGGTCCATCCTAGGACCACGTTTGGTTTCAATTGGGATAGTAGTTCCAGAGAAAAAATCTGTAAATGTATTTTCCAATAGGGTCCAATGTTAAATTATGTTCCTTGCTGACGGCCATCTTGGATGAGGGGACCACCCAAAGACTATTGTGACCAAGTTTGGTTCCAATTGGCTCAGTAGTTTTAGAGAAGATCTTTGAAAGTGTTCCCATATGTCCAATTTTAATCTATATTCCCTGCTGGCGGCCATCTTGGATGAGGTGCGAACCTGAAAAACACATTTTTTTACCGGGGACCACCAAAAAACTATTGTGACCAAGTTTGGTTGGCTCAGTAGATTCAGAGGAGAAGGTCTTTGAATAAAAGTTTACGCCGGACGTAGGAACGAACGGACGCCGGACGCAAAGTGATGGCAAAAGCTCATATATAATTTATATTTAACTTCGAGACAACGAGATCATATGTATATATATATATATATATATATATATATATATATATATATATATATATATATATATATATATATATATATATATATATATATATATATATATATATATATATATCCCCTTTATAACACAATCTTTAATGTCTAATCTTATGAAGATAACGAGAACTTCGTTCTTAGGGACCTCAATGGATGAATGCTAACAAATTACATGTAACTTTAACCAGCTCATCAAGATACCAGGGTATATTGTGTGAATGTTACTGGCTATTGATAGATGATTTTACATTATGCAATGTAAAGTGATGCTTGAAATGAAAGTAAATGGGACCCCGACTGTTTTATTGAATCTCTTTTTTGAAACATCCTATATCATATTTCGTTTTAGTTTATTCATATACGTAGCAAACAAATTGAAATTTAATCCGTGTGATAGAATCGAAATAAGAAAAAAAGGTCGAATTGAAATAAACGAAATATGAGCACATATTTGATGTATATCGTTATAAACTTATTAAAGTTCAGTTTGAAAACTAATATATGGAACATTAATATGCAAAGTAATAAAATGATTGACGCTTAAGAATATTAATTTGTTAGAAAATTAGTCCAGATAACCTTTCTTAACTTGATGCACCAGAAAATAATTTTCTGTATGTTTTGGGTATTTCACAGTACGTTAAGATTAAAATTCTGAAATGCACACGGGGGAATCAAATGTGTGGACATGTTGTTTGTATAGAATACAGATGTACACGATGACGAGTTGCAACTGATTATCATGTCGATTTCAATGTAAATTCCTTTTTTATTCCCTAATCTGGTTGTTTTATCTTCTTATAAACTATAGTTGATTCTTGTGACCTTGTCGAAAGCATTCTTTGAATCTCTTCAAAACATTGCATTTTCCTTTTATTTTGTAATCTTGTAAATTGATTTCATGTAAACTTTTGGACAACCTGGCATATATACATCAAGCAATTTAACAGACATTGTGACTTTGATAGTTTTAAAATTATATACACAAAAAATGCATATTTAAGCTGAATGATTTCCGATAAAATTCTTTTTTCTTGATTTTATTGAATCTATACACTGTCTGATCACAAATACACGCCTTGAAGTAACCCTACATCTCCTATGCAACCTTTTGAAAAGTTTCCAGGGCCCGATGTCAACAAATTAACTAGATACTCAAGCTCACCTTTTATTTAATAATTCCGAATACATGTATAGTTGTTTGCAAAATTGTTATAACTAAATAGATATAAAACAATATATCTGATGGTATATCTGATTATTTGTGAAATATAAACTCCATATGGGGGTAATTGTGGGATATTACTACTTAAATGTGGAAAATTTACGATGGGAAAGCCGAAATCGTCGCGTATGTCGTATAGATTAGTTGTTAATTTCCCATCTGTGTATATAGTAAGTAAAATGTCTTAGTATGAAGCGTGTATGCTTAATTCTGCTGTATCTTTAATTTCTAGTTCTCCGGATTATATCGCATTGTCATAAGTATGAAAATGGTAATTATTAATTGTCAAAACGTCGTCGATATATCTAAGTATTTTAAAACATAATTCCAAAGTTAAAATACTCAAGACGATCGTTTCTGTCAATTAGACTTCATCAGTTGAACTCCAATTTAAAATATATATGTATTTTCTAAAGAGAAATTGGTATCATACAAGGCCAAATAATAAATCTAAAAGTATAACTGAAATCCGTCTAAGAGTAACTACTGTAAAAGATGACTATCTTAGCTTTAGAAAGCTTTTCAAATTTAAATGTTGTTATCAGTGCCAAATATTACTTTAGTGTAAGATTATCAGCTGGTACGTGTCAAATTATAGGACACCGCTAACTTTTTCTTCTTTTCTTCTTTTGATTCAGCAGTTGTTTACAATTTTAAAGTATCCACATCTGATTTACACCGCCTCTGGAATAAGCAACTGTACAATATTGCTGAAATTTCTTCTTAATGGCTGTCAGTATCTTGTAGTGTCTTGGAGTAAATTTAAAGGTTTGATAGAACATTTGCTGGATCTATGTATGTATAAAATATGCTTATATGGGGTTTTGTGAAGTTTAGGTATCCAATGTAAATATGGTAGCTCAAAGTCAGTATCGGTTGTAGGTACAACAAAAGAACGTAATACGAAGGATCTCTTCTTTGAAAGTGGGCTACTTGTGTATGTAGGATTACCAGAATTCGTATTAAATTCTAGTTCTTCTACATAGTGGGGGTTGCAAAAAGACAGTATTATATAAAAAGACGAGAACATACGAAAATACTAAGGTTAACAATGCATGACAATGATATTTATACATACAAAGTTGTAATGTATTATGATATTCAAATACATATCTTATCGGTAAAATCTTGAATATTTTTTCATAAAAAGTAGTCCGTCTGTTTAAAAGATAAACATCAAGCTTTATTCATTGTATTTCGTCAAGACGAAAATTGTGTTCTTAAACATTTGGGATTTTGCCCAATCATTAACTTTTTATACACTTTTGGCATACCCAAACTGAAGTTGAAGTGTAGGAATATAATGACTTTCAGTTTATTATTTCTCAAATTAAAGAACTATTTCTTATGTTTTTGTTGTATCGTTTTTCCTGTTTACAGTTCATATGAGAACATGTGTATTGGCACTTTAAACCCAGATGCTATTTTTTCGTATTTTTGTGAATTAAACACCCATGAATTATTTATAAACTCCTCACACACTGATACGTTGTTGAACGTTTGCAATTTTCCCTAAGGAAGTTTCAGGGTCATTACGGGAATCTTCATAAACAATATAAAATGCCCTTCTCAAGAATATCAGATAGCACTCAGGAGCACGACCATATACCTTTCGCCATTCAGATCTAGAACTAACTGATGACCTTTTCCCCGAGCTTCACTTTTTCACCGAACTCGAGAGGTTTCTATGTAACATTTGCGACGGATGTAGATTGCTAACAGAGGATGCTGATAACATCCAGTCACCTGACCTAATCCCGTTTGTAAGTCTCAATTGTTCGTCCTGTTGGGACCAGAATTATATCCAATTTGTCGTGTTCTAATGGACTTGGAGTTTCGAATATCCACTGGTACTTCTTCATATTTATTCCATCTAGTATTGCAGTAGATGGTAGCGCTTACATATTAAAATGTCCGCTTAATCTTTTCTCCCCGAGAGGAAAACACTGTATAACCCTTTATTTCACAAGTATTCGTTTATACGAAACGACCAAATTGAATCATATTTATTTATTTATTGATTTTCCTATTTTGACGTAAATCATAAAGAAAAAGTAAGTGGATTTTTCACCATACTACAATTGTAAAATTATAAAAAATCTTTATCATTAGTAAATATTAACTGTGCACTATAAGCATTGACAATGAAGAATGTTACCTAAAATCCTGGAACTTGTCTAAATTGAAAAGATAATAACATGCTGAGGTGCTTGAGTGTACTAACCGTTCTTTGTCAAAATAAGACGATAAAATTGTTTTAAGTTGCGGATATTCTGAACTGATATGAAAAATATAAAATTACTGATTATCTTAATGTGATGTCTAATATGTCAAAACCACCTACACACGGTAGGGAAAAAACGTATTCGATGACTAGGCACTGACAGTCTATTGAGAGATTGATACATCCATTTTGATATTCCGTCAAAATACATTCCACAAATGTCACAGAAAAAAACAACACTCAAACATCTTGATGAATATGTTATTCTATAGAATATAAAATCAAAAATGACCTATTGGGTCAAAATCTAAAGTTCTGCTCTTAAAAGTCAGTTTGTTATGAATGTTTACACGCTACGGTTCAAACACACTTTATTCGAGTGTTCGACAAGAACTTTTTTATGTTGACCCGCATGACTTATCTGTATCATCTGTCTACTTTATTATGACTTTTAAAATGCATAAATAACTCGCTGAATTATTATTGTATTGGTGACGATTGTTTGTTGCTTTGCATAGAGACAAATTGAGAAAACGTTTGCTATTCAACCTCCTGAATTAGTACCTCCTGCCGTATGTAAAGTCTGGCCCAAGGATCGCCAAAAGATCTAAGACCGTAGATAAAAAATAGAAATGCGATTATTTACAAAAATGCATTTGGAAAATAATAATAATAATGTCAATTAAAGAAGAAGAAGAACAACAACTCATATATGACGCCCATCCACATGTAAAGTTGAAATATGGAATGTTGCAACATTTTGTAATTATACACGCTAACAACATCAATTATTATTTTAAAAATGTAATGAAGAAATTTCAATATAAAAACACAGCTATCGAATTCAGGCATTATTAACTAAATAGGTAATTATCAAATATCACGGTATGAATTCAAATCATAGCGTTCGTTTCTTCTCAAACGCAGGGAATATCCCAAGATTTGAATATAATAAAAGAACAGTTAACATGTTAATAAAGCCCATCTCTCTGTGTGCGTATCTCTCTGGGACTATTTCTGCTATGTCTTACTTTCCATCACTCTCCTTTTGTCTCTGTATGGATATTATTTCTCTCTCTCTCTCTCTCTCTCTCTCTCATTAGCGAACACAAACACACTACAAATATAATATTTAAATCATAACGTTTCTTTTTAACTCTATTGCAGCAATTTATTCATTTTCACCACAACAATGTACTTACAATAATTCAGCATGTTATGTGACATGTACACTGCACTGCACCTTATTGATGTAGTTTTTGTATATTTATATATCTAGGTATGAATCAACTAAACATATTAGAAAGACACATAGGTAAAAATTACAGACGTTTAATTATAGGTAAATATTTATCTCTCAGACACGACAAGATATTTTCTCCAGATAAGATAATCGTCACGTTTGAGAAGAGAGTTGTTACGTTGTAAATAAAGTTATCAATCACACACTGGCATAAAACAGTCGCATTAAAATCAAAGTCACATTGTCTATCTATTGAATCAAATTGTTTGTTTCCTAAGGTAGCCAATTTTAATAATTGCATTTTAAAAAGTGGATATAGTAAGCACGACGCCGAAGATAATAATATTTATATTGTTAATGTAGAAGAATGTTTATTTCCGTTTTAATAATTATAATATGCATTTTGTATAGTAGGGTTTTACAGAAGTGTATATGCGTTAGATAAACGGTGTGCACGTGATAGTTAATAGATTCAAATGTATAATCAGGGTACAACAGCAATAGAGGAGTATTCAGACGTTGAAATTATTTGATAGGTGGTAAAAACGATCTAAAAATTGTCTGTTTAATCCTATGCGTTTGTGTGTATATGTGTATATTAGCGTATGTATGTATGTATGTATGTATGTATGTATGTTTGTATGTATGTATGTATGTATGACTGTATCGATGGATGGGTGGATGTATGTATGCATGCATGTTTATATGCTTGTGTGTGTGCGTGCGGGTGTATGAATGTGTATGTGTGTATGCATGCAGGCATGCATCTATCATCTATTCCATCCATCCATCCGTCCGTCCGTCTATCTATCTATCTATGTATCTATCTATCTATCTATCTAACTATCTATCTATCTATCTGTCCATCTATCCTGTACCAGGTAAGTTATCACATTTAATTCAATTTCAAACATGCCATCATATCTTGCGTCGTGATATCATTTTCATCTGACATTTTCACGACATTGTTATATCTTAAACTCTTGTGTGTTAACTCAAATCTCAATGGCAGGTGTTAAATTTGACACATTTCAATATTAGCAATGCGTTTACCATCACAAAAGATGAAGAACGAATTCTGTCTTTCTTTTCTTTTTCGAAATTCTATTCCTGCATTTTTCACTTTCAAAACACTTTTCATGGTGTCAAAATGTGTGGTCCTTGAGAGAGGTATCTCATTGCAATGGAGAAGACAATGGTATTTTAGTTATCGTTTATTTGAACAACTTAAATCACGATACTAACTTTCATCACCTGTTTGCCAAAAGAATTATCTTAGCCCACTTGTAGTATAGAGCTGGTTTGAAATGTCATTGATAAATTTGACCAATCCCTTTTAAAGAGAAAAATACAGAAATATCTTTCTTTAGATTTTATTTAACATTTTCGTCATATCAATTATACAATCTCAAACGTAAAAAGTGACTGCATATTTAGACAGATAATAATTCATACAATACACAAAAATCGGTTAAATCTTTTGTAATCTCTCTAAGGACATCAGGTACTGCGATATGCCTTGTACCCGGTAACACGTGTCTAGCAATAATCAGATTTTAATACGTTGTAAAATATGGTAGTCACACAAATAAAATATTCCGTTGACTGCATATCTGAGATTATTGTTGATGATAGTATCACGGGGAAAAGCAACAAAATACACAAAAAACTAAACATATACAGTCGAATATCGTTATCTCGAAATTCACATTTATATAGCAGTAGTAATGTTTAGTTGTAAATATTAAGCATATATTTTTTATATGCCGAGTTGAAAATTTAAGTCAGGACAAAAACTGTTGTACGCAAAATGTGTAAAATGTTCTACATAATAATTCAAATCATTGTAGTCTTATAAATGTAGTCTTATTCTCGATGTATTTGTCGTTTGTAAATTTTATCAGAGATTGGGTTCTACAGATATTAACCAACACGATCGATTGAATCATAACTACATAGATATCATTACATGCATATCATTTCATGACCTTGTTTTCAATGACTATGTTTCACTAAATGGAATGTTGAGTTACCTGTTCGATGGCGGTTGTTGAGTCGTCCGTACCAACTGTTAACAGGATTTATTCCTCACTTATTTCGTTATAATTTGACTGTGGACTCGCGGCGGGTGGGACCGGTCAACAGGGGGGGATGCTTACTCATTATTTTGATCATTGCCGTAATATATATATATATATATATATATATATATATATATATATATATATATATATATATATATATATATATATCATTAAACATTTTGGTATATATGTTGAGTATCTGAATCAAATGACCTCCAGTATTGACTGTGGCCTCCGCGACCGAGTGGCTAGAGTATCGCGCTTTGAACCATGAAGTCTCTCACTTCTGGTCATCCACGGTTTGCAAGTTTACTTCCGGAAGGCCGGTGGTCTCCAAAATCCAATATTGTCACAATCAGAGCTAAGCATTGCGTGTATCGTATGACAGTATAAAAATATACGCGTATTTCAAAAATGCTTTATTTTTATATTTCAAACATAAACATTTCCTACCACAAAACGAATACTGCCCGCCAATATATGGATTGCAAATAAAAGATCACATAAAATAAAAGATGGAACTCATGCAATATCTCTTTTAATCTTACATTTTACCGACCATTAATTGAAAATAATTTGAAATAATTAAAGCACATCAAATGCATACCGTGTCCCTCTTCAGAATTATGCTATTTAGAGTACGTGCAAATCATAATATACCGAACGGAAGACGGACCAAGTCAAACAGTTAATTACTTTAAGTGGATTTAAAGTGTGCCTCAACAGAGATCCCCTTTCTTCTGTATATGTGATAATGAGCGATATTTGTTTGCTTTTATTGAAATGGTGTATAACGCCACACATTTAACAGTCAGTTTGTCAGTTATATGGTGGCGACCAGTTTTAATATTGGAGGAAAGAACCGCGTTAAAACCGGCGGAAAAAATACTTCTGACCTTCCACAACGAAACATGCATACAATCTCAATCAAAGTACTGAAGTACTGATAAGCGGTGACAGCCATACAAATGTACCCCCCTTCAGTAGTAAAAAATATCTTGTATACCCAAATAAATGTACAAGCTCAGTAAACCATACATTTTCTGTACACCCATATATAATGTACCCACCTCTGTAGAAATCATATAAAATATATGCATAATATATACCCACCTAAAAATAAGATAAAAACTCTTGTACATGTACCCACCACCCATAGAAAGCATATAAAATCTTTTTGTACACCCATATAAAATGTATTCAACCCCACAAAAATAGAACAAAATCTGCCGTCACGTCTGAGACGATTAAGGGGCTTACCTGCTGCAACGCAACAAGGCGTGAAGCTTCAGGAAAGGAGACGCCTCAACACGGCATCTCGGCTAATTCTTGGATAGCTGGTCTCTGGTGTCTCGTTTGCAGTTTTTTGCAGTTCTAAACCGGTTGCACAAGTGTTGCAAATTCATAATACGATGCTGACGAGGTGTCGTAACCTTTGGTCGGTCAGTTCGAGGGGGGTTGGTAGTTGTACCAGTCGGTCTAATGCGGCTGTACAAACGAGATATTGTGCTTTTATGGACATTCAAAGGAGCTCTTGCCAGCGGTTTGGTGTTTCAGTCTAACAGTAACTGCACTGTCCTGTCGCGTGCATCGTTATTTAGCCTAGACATCCTGTACGTAATATGAGAAACGAATTTCAGTATTGGACTATTCTTACTAGATACATGAAGAATGACAAACAGGTTTGAGACGCATGAAATGCTACCGCACGTATCCGTGCACGTGCAAATCGGGGTATGTATTGTTGTCTCGTGGACACGAGAACACGTGGTGTGACCGAGTTCAATCAACCGTGAATTATGGGGAAGGCGTATTATTTCACGCTATTACAAACTACAAACAATATTTTGTCAATTTTAAAAATTATTGAAATTTAAAGGAGGTTGTGTTTCTTTTTGGGTCAACATACATCAGATAAATACATATTATTTTTAATTGAAAGTTGTGTATTTGCATATAAAATGTACCCCCGTAGATAACATTTTGTACAGCCATATAAAATGTACCCATCATTCTTTAATCCAGTAAAAACATCTCTACACCCATATGAAATGCCTCCTTCAATATTCGAAGAGAAAGTATTGTACACCTATAAAAACAACTTCGGAAAGTAAGATAAAAACTTCTGTGCAACCATATAAATGTGCATGAAAAAGTCCTGTACACTCATCGAAAAATGTACCCTTCTCCAATACATGCAGACAAATATAGTCCACTCTAGAAATCAGACAAAATGTCCTGTACATGACTTAAAAGTAATTATATGACACTTTATAATCATCATAAATTCTTTGAAAATGTCCTACTGGTGCCTTACAGCTGGTCACTTTCACACCTTCATGCATGGCTACACAATTCTCCTACAGTAATTATACCTGTATACAACACTAATTATCCAATAACCTGATGCGGTTTATATACACATTCCTATCTTTAGATGTCATTTCATCTATAGATTTGAGATTATCAAAGGTGTTCGTAGGCTGTCCATGTATTCAAATTCATTTATATATTTGCCATATTTTTAGTTATTAAGACAAAATAATGCATGGAAATATTCGAAACACAGTAATTAAATAGACTGAATGTATTTCAATAAAGATAACCAAAGAACTGAATGTGATGGATGATACAGCTTTGATTATGTAATGCCTTTTTTATCTGCTGAAGTGAGTGTAACACGATCCGTATATAATAATGTTTCCCTTTTGTCTAAAATACTATCTCAGGAAATTTTTTTTTTGATATTTCTATACATTCAATTATCTAATTATCGTCATTAATTAATAGTCTGCGTAATCAAATAAATTCTACATTTTGTTGTAAATTAAAACAATGAACTATATTTTCGGTAGCAGCTGGATTCTATTTGCGTGATTAATGGTACATTGTCCGGACAAAATCGCAGGAATTCTTCGAGACCGACAATAACAACAACATGCACACTGCGACACAAATGGATATCGTAGGAGTACCTTAATCGTGTATGTATTGTTATCGATTTTATCTTTAACTTTTGTACCATTATTCATACTTTTTGTTTTGCAAAGATTTATCATTAAAAGAAAACGTTGCATTATCCTGTAAAATATCTTGTTTTGAGCGAATGATTGAAAGTAAACAAATCAAAGATCACAAATTTTCAACCTGAAAGAGCAGTTTAACACGGGTATATCTCATATAAGATTTAAGTGGATTGACATTCTCTTTCATGCTCCACTGATAGAAAGTTTGTAGCAGTCAGTATACTTAAAGGAACTGATAAATCGAAAATTGTAATTGTTAGACTATCAGCCATTTTGAATTTGGTCCAAAAGTAAGCACAGGAGACGCGTTACGTCGTAAAATCAGGTTAGGTTCCAGCAAGTCTGCACTGACCAGTTGCGAGAGAATTCTTGGTTTGAAACGGCGGTGCCTTATTGAAGATGATAGTTTGTATTTCCTGTGTATCCCATCATCTGGCCTGTCCCTCTGAAGAGGTATTTTAATATGTGGTGAATTATCCTTCAACAAACTATCGGAGTGAGAAGTGAAATGAAAGTTATTGGTCCCTGAGGACACTCTTCAACCACTCACTTTATTGACAAATGTTCAAATCATCATTCGAAATTTGTTGTACATATTCTGCAGCTGGATATATCCGTATAAAATAAACCCTTGGCTTGGACATTCAGTATAAGCGAGCTCTGAAATACTCTGTATTTGTTTGCATCTTTTTAACTTAATATGCAGATGAGATACTATCTGTCATAATAATATTTCACACGGGTTTTTATTTACAGTATTACCTTGTATTATTCAATATCGTGTTGGTATGTTACAAGATAGAGATAGAAATAACAAATTTAAAGCGGGTACCCATGACAAAATTAACTTTTATTTCTTGAATATCTATTTCAGATTCTCTTTTTGTAACGAGGATTGTATCACTTCTTCACAGACTTAATTATTTTTACGACCAATAATTGTGATATAAGATAGCGGTACAGGAAATGTCGATTTCATATGGAGTTTTTCGTGACGGTCACAAAGTTGAACCAGATGTATTTAAAAATGAAACCTAAACTCAGGTTTCAAAAGTAAATTTATTACTTTGAACTGCTTTTCATGTCTCTGGACAAATGCACAGATCAAAGAAGGAGAAAGGGTGAAAATGTTGAATATGATATTATCTACAGGTGCAAATGAATATTTAAGGATATATGATACACACATTGGAAATAAAGATACCTATATTTTGAAACATACATTGTTACGTAATATCATAAGCAGTGAAAATATAAACATAAAACGAGATTAATAGTTACAGTGCAAAAAAGGCCTGACAAAAAACATGGTTTTTGTTGATAAAACTTCTTCAGTTGAACCAGAATTATAACAAATGTAGAATTCTGAATCAGAAAGCGGTATCATACAAGGCCAATGAATAAACCTATTTCTAAATCCGTCTAAGAGTAATCACTATAAAACGTGACTATCTTGGCTTATGAGGAATTAAGAATTTAAAAAAACTCTCAGTCCGTAATATGAAGTTGAATGAAGTTCTTTTATCTTGTGCCTCAAAGGCAGATCACACATGCACAACATGCATACTATCTAAAGGTTTAAGTATGAATATTACAAAAATGATACATAATTTTGTTAATTACTTTCTTTATTGTTACAGTACATGTCACAGGTTTGTGCTAAGTACATTCAGTTATTATTAGGGTAGCCAAGAGCGGCAAGTCTCCCATAGACTTTAGACGGCGTTTATCAGCTATAAATAAAGTTCCTCATATGACGTCACTCAAAGATGTAACCTCATTCATATCATGTCGTCACACCAAGATATTTCATTCAGAAAAATTTTATTCTTTACTGCCCTGTCTTGAATTTCGCTGTTCCATAATAATGAGACTGATCACGTATAAGGCGGAATATTCGATTCTCGTTAATTTGTTTTCCAGTCTGAAGACTATAAGATGTAAATACAACGAATATAAGCTTGTCATAGTGCAGTTATTGTCAATATGCCCTTTGGGTGACAGATAAATTTTCATGGCGCCCTATCGGACGCCATTCTATTTATCCGATACCCATAATGACAATAAATGCACTCTGACAAGCGTTCATTCGATATATATATATATATATATATATATATATATATATATATATATATATATATATATATATATATATATATATATATATATATATATATATATAAAGGGGCCAATATAATCGTCCTCTAGCTATTTATGACTAGCTTCTTATAACTTGAGAATGGAAATTGCAATCAAAATAAAACTATTTCGGACACACAATCATAATATGATATGAAATAAAATTCTTTTGCACTTGAAGAAAATACGGATGATTCTCATTTAGAGCTCATAAAATGCAATGAAATATCTCTGCCAATTAAATCTGTGTAAATGATACGTTGTATTTTATGACTATAAGTTCAAAGTGTGTAATTTCATATTAATAAATGTCATTTACTAAATGGTTAATGGTAGCATAGTAAATTGACATGATCTTATTTCTGTATTCAAGTGTTGTGTTGTCTACGCGTAGCTTACTGTAGATTAAAACAACTTTTTCATGCAAAATAAAAGATGAATAGATGTTATCAAACATGACATATATACGAGCAGGCGGGGCAATGGTAATAGCACAGAAATTCAAAAGATATTTTGAATTAATAATTGATCAATGGTGAAAATATATTATTTTGCCAAACAGAACCACTCGGTACAAAACGTCATGAAATAAAAGAAAGTCAAAAGATGAATGGATGGGTAAAGTGTTTTACATGGGAACGATTGGATTAATGTAAACCATTTTTTTTCTTTGTATCCCTTTTCTGTATTGTTATTTCTTTATTAATAAAGTTGTTAATATACTTTTCATAATCCCTTTCGGTAATCAATTGCAGTATGGTGTTATCTGGACGCGAAGGATAATCCTATATCTTTTGTAATCTATCGAGGCCTTATTGGAAATTGAACCCCAATAAAATCAGTCAATAGTTTGTAATAATGAATGTTAAGAGATGATAGAATTTGTATAAAGAACTTTGGGAGATTGATGATTTTCTTTTTATACCATGGTTAACAAAAATACAAGTGTACTTCCAACATCTGATAAATGTTCTACCTATGTCATTTCCCATGAGACCCATTCCATAATATTTTTTATATGTTTTCCAGTTTTCCCTTTTACCAATTATACCGACTGTATCCCGTATACCCACGTGGCTGAGTGGTTAAAGCGTTGGATTTTAAACTATGAAGTCCTTCACCTCTGATCAGCGTGTGTTCAAGCACCACTGGTAGGTAGTTTTGTGAGAAAGTTGCCAGTTTACTGGTCGTCTCTACCCCGGGTGTATTACCACCGGGTTCTCCCCTCCATCTTTAATAGCTGACCGCCATCATAACACCAATAAGATTACTGATTCCCAATGATACTCAGTAGATCTTTAAATCAAAGTGTGTCAAATGATTTGATATTTTTTTCTAAAATGACCCCGTATTTCCAAAACGGTTGTCCATGACATGCTTTTTTCTTATCTATATAATGTATTTCGTATTTGTGGCAATCCCAAGTGTATTGTATACTATATATCCCTTAGATCTAGGTAAATTCATAGTTAGATGGTAAAAATGATATAACTTATATTCTACCACAACTTGTGGTTTTATTCCATTCTATAAAGGTTATATAAATGAGGCTGCAGTTGGTTAAATATATACAAAAAACTAACAGGGCTGAGAAATTTTAAACTTTGATCCTGCACTAATAGTGAGAAAAAAGTCTTCGACTTGGAAAATGTACTTGAAGGTGCATCGGGCCTGATACCGGCGGTCAAAGTTGACGATGTTATAAAATTAATTGGAGGGAAAGGATTCCGTTATTGAAGTCTCTAACAATGTTGGATTCCCTACCTTTGACATAGTGATGAAATCTGGGGAAATTGTGACATAGATATAGGTTTGACGTGGTCACGACAGTCCGAGCCCGATTGCGTCTAGACTTTATGTAGGCTAATGTTCCATACTACGTACGCTTTCAGTTATGGCAGGAACAGATCAACTACTCGTGGAAGTTGATTATCAAATGATGCTCTCTATTGTCCAGGTAATTTCATGGTTAGGTGCTAAAATGATATAATTTATCATATACCTACCATTATTCCGAGTTTGATACTGTTGTTTCACAGAGTGTGATCCGACTTCCCGGAACACCATACTGTGGCTTTCTGAACCCATATCACCACTCTCAGAAGCTTATGACCCTACATAAATTTGTGTATCTTGGGCGAACTAATTTTCCCTAAAAATGTTCTTTCAAGTGTTTTGTACAATAAATGTATTATGTATAATTGATATCAAATATTCTTACTGTTATTTTTAACTAACAATATGTGGCTATATAATAAATTTATCATTAGAATTGTAATTCCGTTTCCTATTCGATCTGACAACCCGCGCATTTTGACTCGACGAGATCTTTCTCAAGTTACTGTTATAATATGTATGAGTACATCGTGAAATGAATAAAAAATTCTTAATTTAAAATATTTATTTAGAATTTGTTGACAAGGCTACAAATATCTAAATATAGACACTTAATTGTTTCTTGCAATATCAGTATTGTAGTAAGGTACTCCGAAAGCAATGATATCTAAGAAATATGTCTCTTAATAACATGTTATAAAACACAGATTGATGTTAAAGGTCTCGTTAATACGACAAACACCTGGACCCTCCTACTATTTCACAATCATCCATGACTATTTATTCAAACCGTTTCTAATTTTAATCGTCTAATTAGAAATATATGACAATCAATTTTGACAATATTATGCCGTTCGTTATTTTCGTATACGAACTAAATCATTTGTCGTATTCAAAAATAGTTGTCCACAGGGAAGTGGGGTTAATGAACTGAATGCATATGATATACAACTATGAACTTTTAAGTAAAATGAATATGGTGTAATATTGAACTGAAAACGAATACTGACCGAGGCGATATCCATAACTGTATTATTATTATTTATTATTATTTTATTGAAATACAATGTATATATATATATATATATATATATATATATATATATATATATATATATATATATATATATATATATATATATATATATATATATATATATATATTAATTCTACAATGTTGGTAACGATCAGAGTAATTCCAATAGGATAGAATGAAATTTCAATATCCTATTTTTAGAAATGATATTCACTAGTTTTCCATAGAATATGTAGATATATTTTGAGACGTAAAAACAGGTTTATCCAATGAATGAGAAACCGTTTATTTTAAATTTATATAATAAAATACAATTATTGACTTTTGATGAAGCTGACATCTTGATTTATCAACCCTACGGAAGTGATACTCATTGATGCCAACGGCCAAGGTTAGTATAACTTTGATTTGGGGTTGATAAATCAAAATTTCAACCGATATAAAAAAGTCAAAAATTGTTTATGAAATAAAATAAATCATGACGTCATTTTTACTATGACGTCATTGTAATCCGCATGTTTTTTCGCAATAACTTGCGTGTAAATGTCACCTCTTTGCGTCTGAAACAATGTAATAAATGATTTTTTTTAAAAAAAAAAAAATTATTTTCAGAAATTTTTGCAATACAGTCTATATACAAGTGTGATAACAATTTCACGTTATGCATATTTAAACAAGTATGAAAATATATTCAATTCATTCATATATAATATACACATATACATACATAAATACCGACATGTATTGTAGTTTTAATATTTAGTTATACTCCATTTAACTGTATTGTTTTGAATGAAAGAGAGAGGGAGAGAGTATAGTAAAGAAGGAAAGAGAAAGGAGTTGGGAGATAAAATTCCAATCAATACTCCGATCCATGTGTATATACTGTTCAAGGATATGATTTATAAAACAAATATTGTGATTTCATAATCCCAGTGATGACAATTACATATCAACACATGAAAAGTATTATCATCTGGGCATGTAAAGTGATGTAAAATATATACATATATATAAAGTGAGGCTTAGTCATGTATTATCTGTATCAAATCACTTCTCTCCATTTTCCCCAAGCAACTTCAAATGTTATATTAAATACTTGACCTTTTGTATCTGCAATGTTTGCAATAAATAATAATTCTTTTCTTAAATAGAAATATTCATTTTATCATTATTGAAAAAAATCGAATTGTGAGTTACCGTCAAAGAGTGCGCTTTATTGCGTCACTCTAATGACTAAGTCTCGATGTGCGGCGAATCAACAATGGAATAAGCAAACATATCTCACTGATAGAGACATGGCAAATGATTGCATGTATTTTCTGAATTACCAGAGAAATATACATTTAAATTCGCGAATCCTTACGAGAAGTCAGTAGCGTGTAAGTGTCCTATTTTCGACAGGAAATGTAATATTATTATAGTTTCAGATTTCTGTTTTGTATTCCACATTCAATTATCAGAATAGTAACAATTTTAAATAAATGCCTCTGAAGCAGTTAAAATTTTAGTGTATTCGGTTGACATTTTAATTGCCCTTTATAGGTAACTTGTGAAATAAATGATATGAGAATGAAAGAAATGACTTCGGTAATAATAGTACTATCCTAGACCCTCTAATACTCTAAAAGTACAACTATTGTTCGCAAATAGCTCAACAACATAATAACTATACCGTATATTAGATATGCTTTGAAAAGAAATACATATTAAAAATTTCCTGCTGCTATGTATAGCAATAGACGACAAAAGACAAAAATTCATATAATTATGAAGGTTCAAACCCAATCGAAAGGCATGTATTCTGCTTGGACCAATTTTGTTGGTTGTCGCGACGGTAATTGTAGTCTACTTGTTCCTTCCTAACACACTTGATTTATATTATGGGCGATTATGTCGGTTTGGTAGAAGAGGCTTTCTTTACAAGTCAAACAACAACTTATTTCTTGTTTGACTTGTAAAGAAAGCCTCTTCTTTTGCTTAGGAAAGGACAATGGAAACCCTAGACGTGAAGTGATTCATAATGTTATAATAATTGGATATATTGTTATGATTAATATGGTATAATTTACCCATTATGGGTCTTTGTGAGAAACATGCACTACAATAAAACATGTAATGATGGTATTTTTGATCTGTTAAGTGTAAGGCAGTTGTAAAATAGGGGGCCATAGCGTTGATATTTTTTTTTGAAATCTAAACACGATGCAAAGGTGCATGCTAAAATCTAAAGGTATATCAGATTGATGTGTTGAAATTTTAATGATTTAATTTTAAATATGGATGGAATTATTCGCCGTTTTTTATACACAGGGAATTAATTAAAAGGAAATATATAAATAAATACATTTAAGTACACGAGTTTATCAATTATGATTACAAAGTACGGCATCTTCAACAAAAGTGAAATCGAAATGTTTATGTTTTTCTACATAAATCTGCATTTTAAGAGGACACACACACACACAGAGACACAGACACACACACACACACACACACACACACACACACACACACACACACACACACACACACACACACACACACACACACACACACACACACACACACAGACTTCTTAACTATCTTTATAAATAGGAAGAAATGGTTTCTGTTTTTTATTCGATCTTACCACTTTATTAGTTTTAGTCTCAACCGACTATTGTGACATCATCAATTTCATGAAACCCAATAATATACATGTAGTTTCTGTAAAAGGGGAAATCATTTTACTAGGGTTAAAATTTGCAACTTTTCTATGCAAAACATTTCGTTTGGAGTCAAATTATGCGAAAATAAAAGTACTAGTATGTACATGTCTACGTTGATTAAATAGTTAGCGTTGTACTACATTTTTCGAATTATCCTTTATAGTATAATTCGTGAAAAATACATATATTTACATGTTTCAAGTAGATAGTTATAGATCCAAACTAAAATTAATTACCCAACACAAAACAAAGCCATTTTGTATGGTCAAAAAACAATACATCCCGTGCTTGTTTTTTTTATGAAACATGACGTTTAAGTATGATGAATATGTTATAGAAAATATAAACTAAATATACACATTTACAATAAATCGATCACAATAATCAATTTGATATCATTTACAACAATTTTATTGATTCAATAGAATCGCTTGGATAGCCAAACCTTTTCTCACTGCTATAAGTGTGAATAATATCACCAACGCTCTGCTCTCAACAAAACTGAAGAAACTTAATATTGCAGATCCATTGCAAATTATGATAGACTATTTTACGATCCCTTGGAACACGCACCTGCAAATGTTTTTTCCCCTTTTAAGTAGATATGTCTTTTACGCTTGCGATGACAATGTTCTATTTCACCATTGTCAATCAGAGATATATTGGGTACATGAAGGCGATAACTCCATCGTATAATATTTCAACAATGAATAGTTTGCATCTTGAGTATTAATTGAATAGATTTATTGTACATAACTGTGAAATCTTTTCAACATACAGATTTATTTGTAATGAATGAAATCAGAATATAAACTTAGAAAGGTCATAAAAGTGTATTTAATGCCCAATAACACAGCATAGTAAAATATTTAAAAGTCTGACAAGAGAGTACATTTAAATAAAACAACAACATCGCATGTATGTATATATATATATATATATATATATATATATATATATATATATATATATATATATATATATATGTGTGTGTGTGTGTGTATGCGTGTGTGTGTGCGTGTGTGTGTGTGTGCGTGTGTGTGTGTGTGTGTGTGTGTGTGTGTGTGTGTGTGTACTTGGAACATATAAGACGGACATCTGGAACAGCGGAGATGTTTCAGGTGAATACGATGTGTCAGAAACTCATCACACACACACACACACACACACACACACACACACACACACACACACACACACACACACACACACACACACACACACACACACGGACACACCTATGTATATACGTACAAATCACATTCATAAGTAAATCCTAGTTTTACATCTACTAGTGTTGCTCAAGTTTTCTTTAGCTTAATTTTTCTCCTCCCGTTAATGCATGTTTCGAGAAAAACTAGGTTTAAATGGAGAAAAACATTTGGCGAAGCACTTTGAAATAACTGGAGAAAACTTTAAATTAACTGCGCCAGAATCACTTTAATATTCATTAATTTGATTTTTTTGCAGTTAAATCTCGTTTTTCTCAGTCGAGCTAGGCTTCCACGAGAAAAATAAGTTTGACTCATTTTCTCTGCGCATTCAGTGTTGCGCAATCAAACCTAGCTTATTTTATTTATTATATTTTTGTCGTATCGAAGCATATTCCTAATGGCTAGAATATCATTCATTACAATTATATAAAAATTGATTCACCAATTAAGGCGCACATGGCAAAAATAGCTATATAGTCTTAGAAGCATTGTTAGTTTTAAGTTTGGAATACAAACTATACTATTAAAGGGGTATAAGGTGTATTTTTATATTTCTCCCCTTTTTACTACTTAGATATAACAAAATGAAAATTCATACAAGCATGGAATTAATGAATTTTATATATTTTGTAAAAATTTGCGAAAAAACCCAGGTTTGGCGCTTTTCCAATTGCAATTGATTAACTTAACCCTACTACTTGTATATGAATACCATATTGGACCTGAGCTTATTTTCACAAAATATACAAAAGAATGTAATATAGCTCTTATATGTTATTGTACATCAGGTACAACTAGTAAAACTAGAAAAAAAATATTTTGGTAAACACAGTTTATGCCACTTCAATATCATAAACATAATATCGAAGATGCAGTTTTACGGTAAAATTAAATGCACAATACGATTGTTTCTGTTAATTAAGCATTTGAGTTGGAATTTAAAATTACTGTAGACTTCCGAAACAAAGTTGTATCATGTACTGCTTAATGATAACGCCATGATAATGCCAACGCCGTCTAGGAGTAATCACTGACAAAGATGACTATCCGAGGTTTCGAGGAGTTTTAAATTTCAAAGATGCTATCTGAAGAGAATGTACAAAAGCGAAAATAAACTTTTCCCAGTTTTCAACAGTATGTGAAAGAACGCTATTAAATGAGTGAATGATTTGTTTGTGCTGATATATATCCTGTTCCTCACAATTTGCTTTATAAATACGTAAGATCTGAATTTGACCGTGGACTCAAATGTGGATTTCACCGGTCAACAGGGGATGCTTACTCCTCCATGACACCAGAGCCTGGTGCCATAAAGTAACTTAAGTCTAAAAAATTTACTTGACTTTGGCTAATCCTCAAATCTGATTGGCGAGCAGACCAAGTTGAGAATATTCTTAGATTAAAGTAAATTCTTAAGTTTTATGGTGCAAAGTCCTGATCCCACCTCTGGATTTTCAGAGGTCCGTGTTTGTCCAATGTTCACCAGATTTGTACATTGTCTCCAGAACCTCCTGAGAATGAATACTCTTGGTATTTTTGAATTTCATGCTGTATACTTGGAAAGTTTCGTCCTTGGTTATATTTGCCTTTTGACGACATAAAACATATTCACCCAGTCTTAAATTCGCCCTTAATCACCATAGTCTCATGAATGGCATGCATGTTCGTGCTTGAAAATTTTGCTCTTATCTTAGATTCGTCCTCTCATTTGAGGACAAAATTGGCTAAATTTAATCGGGAACGAAAATGCCCAGGTAAACAGTAATTTTAAGTATTTACAAGATATATAATATTATGTAATGCTTTAAAATGTCTTAACAAATGTTAAATGTTTGTTTATTTATTGTTGTTTAACGTCCCACTCAAGAATCTTTCACTCATATGGAGACGTCACCAAATGCCGGTGAACGACTTCAGACTTAAGCCTATGCTCGGCACTTATAGCCATGGACCAGTGAGGTTTCTTTAACGTGCTGACACCTACTGTGACACGGGACCTCTGTTTTTACTGTCTCATCCGAAAGACAGGAACCCAAACTGCCGCCGGCTAGACTCGAACTTACGACCCCACGATCAAGAAACGAGCGCGCTACCGACTGATCCAGGTCGGCTCAACAAATGTAATATCATCAATCAGTGTATTGCTCGCAGGAAAAGAAGGCAAAGATACGCAGACAAAACCTAGTTGAAATGCTACTCGAGTTTGGTGGGTATAATACCTCTATCAACCTAACCCCATCTCCTGCGAGTGCAAATTATATAAAACTCGAAATGTTTTCAAGTATAAATTAGAAATTCTATCTGATTTTCGTAGAATCCGGTCCGGGGCATTTTATCTCGAAATCAAAAACTAAAGCTATGTCACAAGGCACAATTTTGTTTGATTTGCAAATTAAGAATTTGCCATATGATAGATATGGAAGTTATTACACCCCGTCCTTTCTTTAAATACGTGACACTATCCCGTGAATTTGATCCTGAAAGTATTTTTAAATGTATCGACTAGAGTTAAAGTTTCAATTTTGTAAAGATTTAATCAATGGCAACTTGATATAGTTTATAATGACCCATTTACGTTGATGTCGTGTATGAATGAGGTTGCGCCTCGAGTAATTTTCCGGCCTATTGAAAAATAGAATAAAATTGTCGTCGCTGATGTTTTATAGGTGCAGCATGTTATAATTCATTCCTAGCAAGTCATATGAGATTTGACATCAGAGTTTTGATACCACGCATTTATTATCACACGGAATGGAATGTGTAGAACTGAATATGTCAACTATGTATATGTAAACTTTATTTCAGTGTTCATATATTCTTATTTCCGTGCTGTTTCCCGATTTTTCTTGATATATTAAAAAGTAAAACAACAACCGCTCGTGGTTGGTCAATGGCAAAGGTTCCCGTCTCAAAGTTTGAGAGGGGGCACATGGCAGAGTGGTTAGAGCATTGCGCTTTGAACCGTGAAGTCTTTCACTTCTGGGCAGCGTAGATGCCTAAACTGTTTTTGTGAAAAAATTTGCCAGTTTACATCCGGAAGGCTGATGATCTCTTCCCGGGTACATTGTAATCGGATTCTCTCCTCCACCATTGAAAACTGACCGCCACCATATAGTTACTATCGGAAGTTGGTCATAGGCTTTTTGTTGAAAATGGAGGTCGTTTGTCACGATTAGAGTTCCAAGAATCCTCAATGAATTGACAAAAGTATATTTAAAGGCCAATTTGGCAACCTAATTTTAATCTTATGGTATATGTATTTCTAGACAAAATGAAATTATTCGAACATACACGATCATGACGACGGCCATTATGACGCTGTTGTATTGACGTTTTACACTAATCAAGAATTTTGCATTTGTATGGACCAGCTTGAGGTGAAGAGACACCACACAAGTTATTTGTTATGACCTGGTAATGGGAATCGAACCTTGGACCCCCGGCTTAGGAATAGAACGTTCTGACACTAGAACCCCATAATGATGAGTTTTGAGTTGGAGAATAAATATACATGTATATTTGCCTTCTTATCTGACATTTGTTTTGATGCTCAAATAACGAAAAAATATGGAAACCTCAGTTTATACTAAACATTGGAAAACGAATCTATTGTTTAATGTAAGTAGAATGCATGAAATTTAACTATACGATAGTGGTACTTGTAAAGAATTAAACGATAATGATGCTGGTGATGGCATTGATAATATAATATTTTGAAAATGATAACGTTTTCCTAAAATTTACACTTGTCAAAATTGGAACAGAAATATCATAGCCAACAACGCCATTTGTGGAGCTAGAAAAGTCAACTGAAATATTTTGAATAGAGAGTTTAATCCTTTAATGACATTGAATAATGCAACATCAAAGACGCAAATAGAAAAAAATACCCCATGAAATTGCCTTTACTCTTAGCTTTGAAGACTCGGATTCAATCCCTACTGATGGTAATTGGTGTAATTAAGATACATTAGACATTGAAAAGGACTTATTAGATCATCCATACAAACTTTGAAATGGTATTTATCTTAAGAAATTAATTCATTTGATGTACCTTAGGAGTCAAGTTGTAACAAGAGACTGGTTACTAATTGGGATTGTTGTGTTGGTATTTAACCTTAGAATACGAGTACTTTTAGGAAAACGGTACATCTAAAACAAGTATAATATGCGCATCAAAACCATAACAAACAGATAGTGCATTATTCGTAATCAAGTGAAGATATGAAGGAATCTAATTATTTCTATATTTCATGCAATATTCAAAGTTCACTACGTTTATTTGTTTGTTTGTAAACAGTTTATTTGGTTTAATGGTGTTTTGTACCACAATCAGCAATTGTTTATCAGTTTTGGCTGATTGCCATGACGGGAGAGAGAGAGAAAAAAAAAATTGAAAAGCTTGCAGATGTCGTAGCAAACAATTAGCTTAGGAAAATCTAGAGCTTATTTTCATGGGGTTTGATATATTTTAACCTCCTGGTTTTTAGTTTAAATTCTGTTTCCCACAATTTTAGTATATTATATGATACCAAAGAAACACTAATTCTCCCATCATTCACACATATATATCCGCCTGTGTGTGTGTGTGTGTGTGTGTGTGTGTGTATGTGTGTGTGCGTGTGCGTGTGCGTGTGTGTTTCCTCATCGTGTTGACAAACTGCACAAGGGTTTACCGGAAATACAAACAGAATTCTATAAATTGAAATTCTATAATACATATTCAAAACCAGTAGAACTAATTCTTTAAGTTTTCACTTTAAACAATTATGACATTTATTTGGTTTTATTTATCTTTTCTATATAAAAGATTAAAGCAAGATAAAAACATTATTAAGAAAAGGGTGGTTACAGGCACATCATTGATTTAACTGATTACATTACGTCGAATTGGGATCGTCGATAACTTTATTGAATTCCTTTTGCACTAAATGTAGTATGTGGATGTCATAATCCTTTACGTGCAAATCAGTGACGTAATAAAGACCGGACTTTTGGAAAGTACTGTAAAATCGTACATGGGAATCGTTTCTATACCATACATTTTACAAGTGAAGTATACCCACTCGGATCATTATTGTAATTTGACGTTTTGTAATTTTGCAATATACATAGGAGGGATAGTTGTTGTGAGTTGTTTTTGCAGAAAACAAGGAGCTTTGCTGATCTATACATTTTACACATAAATTATACAAACACTGCAATTTAACTTACATATTACCCGATAGCTTGTCTTCGATTTCGTAAAATGCCTTGACAATTTTAATAAAAAGTGCTATCAACATATTGAATTTGATATATGAACTTGTCTTTATGACACAAAAATACAGTACATGTATATATATTTTCCAGTTTCCAAACTTGAATTGTAACTCTAAAAATATCTTCTTTAAACTATCAGACTTTACAAACACATTTACCAAAGATCCAAAGTTTCTCTGTGCTTCAGCAATGGGACTAATTTATGTACCACGCGATACCCGATAACGTTTGTGCGGGACTATTGTTTCTATTAGTGATGGAATGACGCTAGCAGACGAAATCCCGCGGTAACGTCATTTCACCTGGAAGATTACATAGATTTACGTTCCATAACCATTTGAGATACTAGTATGGCACAAACGTTATCGGTGATCACGTGGTACATGGATTAGTCCCATTAATTTCAACTGTACAGATATTTTTTAAAGAGACATCCATTGGTTCACCCTACATGACAGCCTTTCCATCCCCGTCAGTTGCTTTTACCAGTCAAAGTGTCATCGCATGAGAACAATATCTGCTCCGCTCTCCATGTACGAATGAGTAAGAAGTCGCCGGATAGGTTTTAGAAGGTCCAAGATGAGGAATATATGAATCGTTGTAGTTTGCAAGCGGTCTGACGTCATTTTTGCCGTTTATTCACGTTGACAGATATCCATCTTTTTCGACTATTAATTCGGATAGTCAATCTTAGTACATTATCATCTATTTTTTTAAATCGAAAAACTTTCACTACGGACACTTGCTGTAAAACTCTTTTGTTTGACATCCACACCAGCTTTATGAAATAAAATGAAAATGGTAAATCCATGGTTTTAAAATGTGAATCTTTCTCTTTTATTTGAAAATACGATTCCGAATCCCATGACCTTTAAGCACTATTGTTTGAGGGTAATCTATAAATGTCTCTCTTAAAAGTACAGCTTCAGTTGACACTTTAATAAGATGACAAGTACCCATTTCTACATTTTGTGCTTAAAATGAATCCAATTTATATTTTCCGCAGCGATATCCGATTATATCTGTTTTCTGTCATCAGTGATATCATCTGAGTGTTCGTGTAAAAATTACGTCAAGTGCTATTTTTGAGAGTACAATTGACTTATTTTGTGTTCGGCCTTTGTCATTTTGTCTTGAAAAGATTTACTAAAATAAAATGACATATATCTATGCTAACATTTGATTTATTATCAAGTGGAAAAGAAAAGACTAACTAAATAAGTTAGAAAAAGAACCCATAAAATTCAATATATGTATAAGCAATGCAAATTCTCTTCCAAGATGCAAATTATATTTAACATGGCTTTGGGAATGAATTTGTTCGATTAGAAATGATTATAGACAAATTTGTTGTAGTGAAAACAACTGATTGTACAGTGATTGTTGAAGATGATTGTAACATGAACCCGTCTCAATGATAGAAATCAAATATTATGATGTATCAGACCACATTTAAAAAAATATATTCAACATACACGGAACGAACATGTAAAGAGGTACAACATTTATCAATCCCAATTGTTGCCGTGAGTTAGAGACGAGGATTCTGTCAATTTTATGAATGAAATCAAAATTTAAAACATCGATTTTGGAATTAAATGTTTGCTGTTAATCATCATTAATGTGGGATTTCTAGACATGTTCATATTGTCTGATTGTTAATGATGTATAGTCATTTTGTATAAATGATGTAAGAATGTGGGCGTTTTATAAGCAGATACTGAGATTATTTACTTTTCTGTTCATCCTCGTTTAAAGGCGAACCTTATTCGGAATGCAAGTTCTGTAGTCGGCATGCCGACACACTTGTATAAAGATCACATTATCAACTACGTTATCAGCAATCAAATATGTAGTGTATGAGACACTGAATTTTAATTACCCAATATAAACAGACTGTAGGACGATTTGATGCAAATAAAATTTCATTCCATCCGTTTGAAATGTGACATGATATATTGTTTATGCAGATTCGTTAGTTACCCCTGCCCATTCTTTGGCAGGTACTCATGTGTAATTAATATTGATAGGATAACGGATACGTGCAAATGCTGCTCCTTTTGAATTAGGTGTGTTCGATGTCTGTCATCTTCATTTCTAATAGGGTGGATTTATACAACATTTTGTAAAAATTAACAGGAAACTAAAGATAATATGGCAAAATATGTTTGTTGCCGTACATAACTTTAAATGAAATGAAAAGAGGAAAAACGACACATTTAGTATATGTCTTGAGACATCAAGACCTTGTTTGAGGCAGATAACGATTTCACCTATACTTTGAAATTACAGAGAGAGAGAGAGAGAGAGAGAGAGAGAGAGAGAGAGAGAGAGAGAGAGAGAGAGAGAGAGAGAGAGAGAGAGAGAGAGAGAGAGAGAGAGAGAGAGAGCGTAGGTGTGTGAAGTAAGGGGTGCAGATGGGGGCAGGGAGGTGGTATTTCTTCTGATAAGAGGATCTTGACAGTGTTAGGTGCTTGGATTATTGTGGAAGACGAGGGATTACGTGCGAGGCTCCTGCGATCGATGGTTGAGGGAGGCTGGGGTTTCGGTCTGACGTAAATGTGCGGGGGAGTGTAGAGGCACGTTAGTGTGGGTTGATGAGTAGGAGAGATGGGATTGGTGATTTCTGGGGCGGGCTGAGAGAGAGAGAGAGAGATATAATGTGGAGAGAGAGACGCATGACGTGTGGAGAGAGACTAAGAAACGGGGGAGACCGCTTGGGGGGGGGGGGGGGGGGGGGGTAAAAAAAACTTAATGAAAAAAAACAAAACAAGATTGGGTTTTGGGTATAAAGGCGGGGGGGGGAGGGGGGGGGGGGGGGGGGGTTCGTGGGGGGGGTTGTAGGAAGGGAGAGATTCTGAGAGAGATGTTTGGGAGAGCTGAGGTGGAGGTTTGGGTTTGGTGAAGAGTCCTCTTGGGGCAGGGGGTTAGATTGGGAAGTGATTGCGAAGAGATTTGCTTGGTCGGCTGTACCTGTGTATTTTTTGAGGTCGACTACTATGAGTTTCGGCGTTTGTCTCGTCACTGGGGGGAGAGAGAGTTGGTTGGGGGAGAGATTATCTGCTGTGGGTGTTTTTCTGGGAGAGGTCCCGGGTGTAGTTGGGGTTGGAGTTGGTGGTGAGGGAGGTTCAGGGGGTGGGGGGGTATTGGGGGGAGGTACGGACGAGGTGATGTTTGGTGGTCTGTGTTGGAGAGAGAGAGATGGGTGTGCCGTTGGGTTGATGGATGGCAGGTGAGAGTGAGAGAGAGAGAGAGAGAGTATCGCGGGAGAGAGAGAGCGAGAGAGATGTCGTGGTGGGGGGAAAAAAAGGTGGGAGTGGGAAAAAAGGGGCAACATGAGGAGAGAGAGATTTTTTGGTATGGGATCTGAGGCGTCTCTGGTAATGTGGGAGATGAGAGCTTGTGAGAGTTTGGTTGGGATTTGTGAGAGAATGTAAACGATTTATGTACTTAGTGGCTTCTTGTGGTGTGTGGCAGGGGGGTAGATGTGCTTTCCTGGTGGCTCAGCCTTAGGATTGGTTGCAGTCGTTTGCGGGAGAGAAGGAGAGAGTGCGACCGAGGGGGGGCGCAGAATAGGCAAGGGGTGTGAGGGGGATCTGTTCGTGGGTGGTTGCGCGTTTTGAGGATGAGGAAGTTTATTGGTGGTTATCGGCGATGTGAGTTACGTGGTAACGAGATGTGGAGAGGGCGTGAGAGTGGGGGATTGGTGTTGGGGTGTGAAGTTTTGAGAAGGGTGGATACTTCTAACAAGGAAAAATGGGGACCGACAAAAAAGATAAAGAGAGAGAGAGAGAGAGAGAGAGAGAGAGAGAGAGAGAGAGAGAGAGAGAGAGATTCTGTCTTTACATAGTTAACAAAAGTCATTCGGAATGCGTCTTAAGTTGTTAATCAGTTTATAATTCCTTGCGTCTTATTTGAGATGCAAGATTTAAAACTGAATGAGACATGGCACGTTAAAGAATTCTAAGTAAGAACACTTCTGAATTCATTAAAAAATCTTAGAGTTTCATTTGAATTTTCATGTTGTGAATCGATACTGCACTGTTAATTTGATAAAGTGATTGGTTGTTCTGTCATTAGCAACCTCTATTAAACGATAAAATGGAGGTGTATGATTAATGTACCATTTCACCATTAATGCTTTATAAAATATATACACACCAAATTCTGTCAACAACGTATTTTGCAATAAAACATGTCGTTGTAGGTAAAAGGTGAGATAAAATTACAGGTAAATAAAATATATTTTCTTTGATCATAGATTTTAAAATGTGATAAAAATTGCTTACAACTCCTCATTCTTTAACATGCAAAACAATGTGAAATATTTAACTTTTTTGTCAATTTTTTATGCCATATTAAATATTCTAGAGTATAAAATTATCAAATTAGATGCTCTTATCTATGGTGAGCATCCGATATGATATATAGATCTTATCTTGAACATTTCTTATAGGGCCAGGTGTGTTTTAATATCAATTCAAAGTAATTATGTTACATTGTTGATTGACTTAAATAGATAAGGGTGACATCAATTATGTGACATTGCTAATAATTCTTCTGTTTGCGCATTGTAACTACAACACGCTGACATAAAAAGTTCAAAAGATGAGAGTTATAAATTTGTCGACAGATGCTTATCTAAAAAAGAACTAATAAAAGGAACAAACAATAATTTATTTGCAAGAAAATGTCTTTTGATAAGGATACCAGCGCATCCTTTCACTGTGGTATTTGCGGTTTTGAGTGATTACAATTTTGATGCCTTTGTATCTCAGAGAATACAGAAATTTGATCTAATTTTGATAACCACAACCATACGTAGCTTTTGTAATGGTTTTCGTTTTGGTATTTATATTTAGAATCGTATAATGAGCTGTTTGTTTGGGTCCAGTGCCGAAATGTTTAAAAATGAGAATTTTATAGTCACATTCTAGAAATTATGACAGTCATAGGACAATTTAACTAAACGTCACACGTGACACAGGGTCGTGCTGTATCTTCATCTGTAAGCCTTTGTTGTATCCTTCATAACGTGACACAGGGTCTCACACGACACGTGACACAGGGGTCGTGCTGTCTATATCATTCGTAAGACCGTTATATCCTTTATAACGTAACACAGGGTCTTGATATTTCAACGTGAGACTTTGTTGTATCCTTTATAACCTAACGCAGTCTTGATATTCATCCGTGAGACTTTGTTGTATCCCTTATAACGTAACGCAGTCTTGATATTCATCCGTGAGACTTTGTTGTATCCTTTATAACGTAACGCAGTCTTGATATTCATCCGTGAGACTTTGTTGTATCCTTTATAACGTAACGCAGTCTTGATATTCATCCGTGAGACTTTGTTGTATCCTTTATAACGTAACGCAGTCTTGATATTCATCCGTGAGACTTTGTTGTATCCTTTATAACGTAAGGCAGTCTTGATATTCATTCGTTAGACTTTATTGTATCCTTTATAACGCAACAGTCTTGGTATCCATCTGTTACACTTAATTCTATCCTTTATAACTTAACACAGGGTCTTGATGTTTATTCGTTAGACTTTCTTGTATCCTTCATAACTTAACACAGGGTCTTGATGTTTATTCGTTAGACTTTCTTGTATCCTTTATAACAAAACACAGGGTCTTGATGTTAATTCGTTAGACTTTCTTGTATCCTTTATAACATAACACAGGGTCTTAATGTTTATTCGTTAGACTTTCTTGCATTCTTTATAACGTAACACAGGGTCGTAATGTACACTCAAAAGACATCGTTGTGTTTGAATTTGCAACTCGAAAAATATTAATGCAATTCAATTGAACATAACTTTTAGAGTGGTTTTATATAATACAAATATTCAAGATTTGCCAATAGGCAAATTGTCAAAATAATATGTTTAACTGGCAAATCTCACACCATCATGTCACTTGGTCCCACTTCTGAATATTCATAGGATCAGTGTTTACACACCAACCCTTGTTTCTGCAGATAGAAAATTTCGCTTTCCTTGTATTTTGGCGGCAACTCTTGTTAATGTGGCTGTTGGTATTTTAATTTAAAGGGACACTAGCTGTGTTTACCAAAAATTATTTCGATTGTTTTTTTTTTTTTTTCACTTTTACTACCAGTACTTGATGTACAATAACAAATAAGAGCTATGTACAGGAATAAAAATATTGTTGTGATAATAAGGTCCGGTCCAGTGTGGTATTCATATATACAAACAGTAAGGTTGAGTTTATCAATTGCAATTGAAAAAGTGCCAAACCTGGGTTTCTCAGGAGATTTTTACCAAATATATGGGAATTTAAGAATTTTTGTGCCCGTGTATATCTCTTTTTTGTTATTATTATATCAATTTAAGTAGTAAGAAAGGGGAAAATTGAGAAACAAAACACAGCTAATGCCGCTTTAATGTAAGAACATTTGTGCAGACGAATTATCAAATAAGTACAAGGATACGTTTAATCTCATGACGGGAATTCTTTAAATAACACAGAACAGCAAGAAAACACAATTAAGAAATTCTGTTTGCACATCACATAAAGTTATCACTTTAACTTTGGTATTGTTAATAATATCCATAATCACAGGGTCGATGCCACTCCTGGTGGACTGTCCGAGTCCCCGAGGGTATTAATACATAATACCAGTATCTGGTACTTCGATACCAGCCGATTAATTTATATTGAAGTGTAATCATCATTAAAATTCTAAACTTTTCTAAAACTAAGATATTCATTTCACAGTGGCCAAACTTAGATAGATCTGGCAACATATTTATAGTTATTATTTGGCCAAGTATGATACCTTTCTTTTCTCGGAAATATACATTTATATTAAACTGATATATCAACTGATGGAGTATTATTGACAGAAAAGGTCGTCTTGAGTATTTGTTTTGGCCTCTACTGTGAAACTATAACTTTGGCATTGTTAATAATATTAATACAATTAATGAGAGCCGGCCTGGCTTAGTGGGTGAGTTCGAGTCCAGCCGGTGACGGATGGATTTTCTGTCCTTCGGATGAGACAATAAAAAATGAGGTCCCGTGTAACAGTAGGTATCGGTATGTTAAATAACCCTCACTGTTCAATGACCGTAAGTGCCGAGCATAGGCCAAAATTTGAATCCCTTCACTGGCATTTGGTGACGTCTCCATATGAGTGAAAGATTCCTGAGTGGGACGTTAATCAATAATAAACAAACAAACAAACATACAACGAATGAAGCAAAACAAGGCAATAAATCCTACCAAAGTGCAATAACATTTGTTCCAGTTTTAGAAGTAGGTGCAGAGCAGTTTAATTTACTTTGAAAAATAGAGTGTAATAATAGATTTATTGTTCATGTTTAGTCGTGTGCATTTGCCTGGTTGTGGAAACGAGAGTGTGGGACGACCATAAATCAATAAAACAATGCTGCAATATCAAAACAATTTCATTCGTATTAATAACACAACCACATGCATAACTAATCCAATCTCAGGAAAAATTATTTTGTTGAGGTGCAAAATTATTATATGTTTTGAAGTCTTTATGTGGAGGTTGGGTACAAAACAATTTGTTGAGATGTAAAATTGGAATATATCGTGTTTTTTTTTTGTTATATGGATTTCAACGTGTAAAAAATTTATTATTTTAAATTGATTAAAACTAATAAAACTGATAAAAGATATTAAAATTGTGAAGTGTTCAACATCTATGAATATCGCGTCATCATTTTTTATTTATTTTGAATAGTGTTTTGCGCCATGCTCTCCAGTTGGTGGAGGAGATAACCGTGAAAAGACCACCGGCCTTCCGCAAGTATTGCATCATCGATGAAAAGGCCAATGGTTTATATATATTTTTTTCTGAAAATCGAATTTATGTATACAAATTATAAACATAATACCAAAGTTAAAAAAGTGGAACTAAATACAGGAGACGTTTGTTTCTATTAATAAGATTTCATAATTTATGCTCAAATTTTAAAACAATAATCGATCCGAGTTCCAAACATCAGAAAATGGTATTATA